>JARPMJ010002741.1:80000-108832 GCA_033366665.1 Phoxinus dragarum
AGCGAAGCGATGCGTTTTTGTAACAAAAATATCCATATTTATAACTTTATAAACTATTACCACTTGCTTCCGGTAATGGCCATACGCGAGGCGAGTTCCAGAGGAAGAGTGACCTCTGACCCGACGCATGACGTAGAATGTACTGTAAGCTTAGGTGAGAGTAGACAACTCTCGTGGTTCAAACAACACAAACTCAAGCTCCCTCCGACATTTCTCTTTAATCTAATTGGTAACCGGTGTTTTATTTTGCTCTATCCTCTGTGCTTCCGGATTCGTCAATATATATTATGCGTTGGGTCAGAGGTCACTCTTCTGCCGGAACTCGACTTGTGAGTAATTATAGCAATTATAGCTTATAGCAATTATAGCTTATAAAGTTATAAATATGGATATTTTCTAACAAAAAACACATCGCTTCACTTCATAAAGCCTTTATTAACCCCCCTGGAGCCGTATGAATTACTTTGATGATGGATGGATGAGCTTTTTGGGAGGGTACTATTAACTCCCATTAATAAAGCGGAGCCAGGATATTTTTTAATATTACTCCGATTGTATATGGCTGAAAAAAGAAAGTTATATACACCTGGAATGCTTGAGGGTGAATAATTCATGGGATGATTTAAATTTTTGGGTGAACTAACCCTTTAATTTCAACATTTACTCATACATTATTAAAAATCAAAAAGATGTATTTGTTAACCTTAGTGGTAACACTTTACAACAAGGTTTTGTTAGTTAACATTAGTTACCTTCTTTAGTTAACATGAGCTAAGATTGAACTGCACTTCTACAACATTTATTGACATGGTACAATCGACGTCGTTGTTCGTTACTGTGTTTAGTTTATGGAGTAGGAAGCATCAGGACACGCAGAGCTGACGTTGTTATGGCAATGGGCCGTTTTGTTTTCGACACACGCGCTGCACGCGGTAGACCAATCACAACAGACTAAGCCGTTTGGCCAATCAGAGCAGAGTAGCTCGCGAAAAGGAGGGATTTAGAGAGATTGATTCATCTGACGAGTCGTTTAAGAATCATTGAAAATGTGGTGATGTGCAAATATATATTATGAGAAAATTAAACAGTTTTTTTTACCTTTGATGCATGTAAACCCTCTTGTAGGATACCTCCAAAACAACATTAGAAAAAATGTAAAAAAGCATAATTGGGGCACTTTAACAAATGAGACATTATTGTAAAGTGTTACCTAAACTAAAAACAAAAATGTTCCATGAGTAACCCCCTCCACCCGGGTCCTACCTGACCCGCGCTATGTCTACTGAGATCAGAGGAGTGAGGTTTACTCGCACAGCGACTACAAGCTGGCCTCTGTTACACATGCTAACCAGAGTTTCAGATAAAATGCCAATTAGCAGCTAATAAACACTATATCATTATTTCTCACCACTTTTTGTTTTTTTAAAACACCTAAAAATAGCAAGCAACAGTAACTATGACACTTTCGTGAAAACAATGGTTACCATGGTGAATTTCTGAAGGGGAGAAAGGCTAATAATCTGTTATGACTTTTTCTTCTTTTCTTATTTAGCTAATAAGTACAGTGGGGGAAAAAAAAGAAAAAGCGATATTATATAAAAGAGAATTTCATAACAAAATAATAAATGAGTGTGTGTCCTCTTTAAATGAGCAACATTTCCTACTGTGATGGAAGTAATAATTCAGATCTCAGTCAGACTGCACTGCATACATATCACCGAGATGAAAGGCAGATAGGACGTGGGATCTGATTCATTGATATAGCTGGTCTCCAGATACTCGTTCAGGGTCTCCTGGCAGGTTTGTGTCCGACAGCTCGACTCCCGTCAGTAGTTCCACGGCTGTGATAAATCAATGATACGCAGGGATGCAACTGAGGCCGGTCCCTCTTAAACACTCATTTAAATTCGCAATCATGACTCCAATCTGTGCGGGAGGGAGAAGAGAGCGGCTCATTACGAAGGCCAGACTGGGGAAAGGAAACCGGCCACGCTGGTGCTTATACGCCTTTAACCTGACCGCTCATTAATGGGACGGAGAAAGAAAAGGCTGGCATTAACATGGATGAGGTTTACCTCAAACACACAGTGCTTAAGCACATGTGCGGGGAGATTTACAGCCTAGCACATATAATACATAGAAAATGCAAGAGAGAAAGTCCGATTCTGAGTGAAACTCATGATGCCTGTCAAGAACATGCTCAGGTTGAAAAGGAAAAAATCATGTAAAGAAGTGAAAAATCTTTTCACATTTCCGGGTTTGTCAGAAAGTCCTTTGAATGATTATGGCGTACAGCTTATGAAACCCTTTTAACAATATTCTAATTTTGAATTTGGGGATTTCATAAGCTGTTAGCCATAATCATCACAAATTATAACAAATAAAGGCTTGAAATATCTCACTTTGCATGTAATAAGTCTATATAATATATTAGTTTTACTTTTTAACTTGAATCTTTTGCACGATATTCAAATTTTTCGAGTTTTTCCTGTAGTTGGGTAAAATGCTGGTGAACTGAAACTACAACAACTATTTTTTTTGCGTTCACATTTGCTCAGATAACAAAAGAAAAAAAATCCATGATAGCGTTTCTATGAGTTCACAAAAAAATGGAGAGATTGATTATGTTGGTCAGAAACTAGTTTTCTGAAATTGAATGTCAAGGTAATGAACAATGTATTTCGTTATAAATTTACATTACATTTTTTTTTATATAAGATTTAAAGATTTAAAATGTTAAAAAACTGTGGAAACGCATCATCACAGTCTGTAAAAAAAAAAGTATATATCAATTAAAATGTAAAGAATTTATACATCCTGGAACTATTTGTTCTGTATTTTAATGTGCTACTGCTACAACGCAAATATATTTATAATTTTTTTTTAAATCATGGTGATTTTTAGTACAGCATTGAGAATCTTTAGTGATAATACAGAGAATTGCAAATTAAAAAATAAAACATTAAAATGTATAATAATGAGAATTGGGAAATTTGACCCAGATTGGAGTTCAGGTGCAGGTCAGGATTAGAGTCGTGATTTGTGTCTTGAGAGAGGAAACATGTTTGTCCTGACTCAGATAGTATTGGGACTCTATTGGACATGAGGATTTATGAGCTGTTCGTGCACATTTTGAAGAGAGAGGCCATTAAAAGAGCTTTTAAGACTGCACAGCAGTGATGCTCTTTTTTTAATGCTCTATCGGTTGTACACTCGTTAGTGCAGTGCACTTGTGGGATTGAATGAGTGCACTCGATAAGGTGTATTATGCATTTGGACACCACTACAACGGCTGTCCCCTAAAATAGTGCCCTATTTAAGGGTATAGGGGGCGATTTCAGACACAACCAAGGTCAGGTGATGAGGGCTAGATGAGTTCCAGATGTGTGTGGTTAGGTGCCGGGGAGGATAATGGGAAATGCAGTCTTTGACACTAACGTAATGATATTTACACATTTCTATGTGTGGCTCAAAGGAATAGTTCACCAGACAGTTGATGACACCCATTGACTTCCATAGTATGTTTTTCCTAACCAACGGGTTACCGACATTCTTCAAAATATATATTTTTTGTGATTAGCAGAAGAAAGAAACTTCATACCAGGTTTGAAACAACCTTGAGGGTGAGTAAATGTTGACAGAATTTTCAAGTGTCCAAAACACCAGTATGGCGAGTTCTGTTCATTTCTTCACTAACCTCTAAATACACACGGTTAATACATGATTCAACACCATTCCTCAGTCACTCAATTTCACAATTACTATTTTAAAAAATGACTAGGCAACTCAAAAACACAGAAGCCTTTCTTCCTTCGCAACTTCAATCTTCCACCTTGATTTAAGTACAATATTAATAAAAAGAAATCCATTTCACGAAATTTAGAAAAGATTTCATCAATTACAAATTTTATGTAAATTACTTTTCATTGTGGTAAGGTGATTCTCTCTTTGTGTATTTATTCTTTATTCAATGACTCATCTGCATGATAATACATTACTTTGAATTTTCAAATATAACCCTTAACTTTTAATTTAATATGGAAAGTCTTTATACAAAAATCAGTATGATTGCACAACTAAAAATGGTCTTATTGTAATGCTTGCAAAATTTTGGCTTTGCGTTTATACAATGTTAATACAAATCTAATATTTATTAGCATTCATTTGCATCATAATGCTTGATTCTCTCATTTTTGTATGACATTTGTAAACCCAAGAGACATGATCCTATTTCCATATTCTTTAGATTCCCAGACGCCTCAATAGCCCTGAACTAAACACGATGATCAAACACAGGTCTGCTCCTCGTCTCATTTTCAAAAGTTTTCAGCAATAAAAAAAAACCACTCATTAAAAGAGAGATGTGGAGGGAGACCGAGGTAAAGGGGAGGTAACAGACCTAATCAATCCAAACACAGAGGCTCGCATTGAGACGGATGCAAATTTCTCAATTTCAAGTAATCCATGGTGGAATTACTTGAAGAAAAGGCTTCAGAGCGCATCCTCCTCGTATTCCACCCTGTTCCCCGTCCCCTCTCCTGTATTTACTCCATTTCTCCGTCAGAGTCTCCGAGCTCATCAGAATAAATAAAGGAGTGCTTAACATTTGCCATAAAGACAGCCGTTCCCACGCATATACACACTCTCATTAAGTACTGCACAAACAGACCTTTGTGTGTTTTATATTTATATATATATAATATATTCTTTTAGACAACTTTATAAAAGTATTTCTCACATACATGTATAAAGTTGCAAGCGCAGTCTAGCTACTCATATTGGATAGGATTAGTAAATGTCATCTGCGTGACGAAGTTCTAGAGTTCTACAGAGCAACTTAAAGAGGCCTTGTTATGCTTGTCTAGATTTGGTTTTCAGGGTCTACTAGAATGTCCAAAAAACACTTTATTTTTTCACATATTTGACATTGATGCAGGCTTGCAGCACCTCTCTTCCCAGTCTGTCAGTAACACACTGTTTACTTCCTGACTCATGAAGCCCCTCCTACTAAAAAAAGGACAGTGAGCTCTGATTGGTCAACCACTTGAAGCGTGTTTCAGAAATGTCAAGCTTGCAACTCAACCAGGCCATGGCCATTTTTAATGTCTTGGGCAGGGAATTATTTAAATGTGACGTACGTTCCCGGAAGAAAACTCGAGTCTACAATCGAGGCGTTTCAGGGAGTTCAGAAACAGTGCGCACTGATATTGAGAATAACTCCCTTTGAAGTGACTTTGTGCTTTGTAACTTTGCAGACCTTTATCATAACAGCAACATTACACACTAAAGAAAGTTGAAAATGCAAAAAAGCACAACAGATCCTCTTTAAATAACAGTAAATTACAAATCTGTCATAAAGATTTTGAAAATTGGACAAAAACATATGGATCTCATTTATGATACTTTAATGCTGCATTTGTATATATTTCATTGTATATATAACCTTAATTACATCATTTAAGTCATTTCCATGGCCTCTCCGGAAAATGACTTAAATGATGTAATTAAGGTTATTTAGACTGCAGACTGGGGTGGTGGTCCCTCTTTTTAAGAAGGGGGACCGGAGAGTGTGTTCCAACTACAGGGGGATCACACTTCTCAGCCTCCCCGGGAAAGTCTATGCTAGGGTACTGGAGGGGAGATTACGGCCGATAGTAGAACCTCGGATTCAGGAGGAACAGTGCGGTTTTCGTCCCGGCCGTGGAACACTGGACCAGCTCTATACCCTCTACAGGGTGCTGGAGGGTTCATGGGAGTTTGCCCAACCAATCCACATGTGCTTTGTGGATTTGGAGAAGGCATTCGACTGTGTCCCTCGAGGCGGCCTGTGGAGGGTGCTCCGGGAGTATGGGGTCCGGGGTCCTTTGCTAAGGGCTGTCCGGTCCCTATACGACCGGAGCAGGAGCTTGGTTCGCATTGCCGGCAGTAAGTCAGACTTGTTCCCGGTGCATGTTGGACTTCGGCAGGGCTGCCCTTTGTCGCCGGTTCTGTTCATAATATTTATGGACAGAATTTCTAGGCGCAGCCAGGGGCCGGAGGGTGTCAGGTTCGGGGACCACACGATTTCGTCTCTGCTCTTTGCGGATGATGTTGTCGTGTTGGCCCCTACAGACCAGGACCTTCAGCATGCACTGGGACGGTTTGCAGCCGAGTGTGAAGCGGCTGGGATGAGAATCAGCACCTCCAAATCCAAGGCCATGGTCCTCAGTCGGAAAAGGGTGGCTTGCTCACTTCAGGTTGGTGGAGAGTTCCTGCCTCAAGTGGAGGAGTTTAAGTATCTTGGGGTCTTGTTCACGAGTGAGGGAAGGATGGAACGGGAGATTGACAGACGGATCGGTGCAGCTGCTGCAGTAATGCGGTCGTTGTACCGGTCTGTCGTGGTGAAGAAAGAGCTGAGCCGCAAGGCGAAGCTCTCGATTTACCGGTCAATCTACGTTCCTACTCTCACCTATGGTCATGAGCTTTGGGTCATGACCGAAAGAACAAGATCCCGGATACAGGCGGCCGAAATGAGCTTTCTCCGCAGAGTGGCTGGGCGATCCCTTAGAGATAGGGTGAGGAGCTCGGTCACTCGGGAGGAGCTCAGAGTCGCTGCTCCTCCACATCGAGAGGGGTCAGCTGAGGTGGCTCGGGCATCTGTTCCGGATGCCTCCTGAACGCCTTCCTGGGAAGGTGTTCCGGGCACGTCCCACCGGGAGGAGACCCCGAGGAAGACCTAGGACACGCTGGAGAGACTATGTCTCCCGGCTGGCCTGGGAACGCCTCGGTGTCCCCCCGGAAGAGCTGGAGGAAGTGTCTAGGGAGAGGGAAGTCTGGGTGTCTCTGCTTAGACTGCTGCCCCCGCGACCCGGCCTCGGATAAGCGGAAGAAGATGGATGGATGGATGGACATCATTTAAAGCTGGGCTCAGACTACAAGAGTTTTTCCTATTTTAACCGATTGTGAAATCTGGTTACATCACGCACATAAGGACAATCTTCAGTTGGGTTCCTCTGGATGATGCATTGCATTATCATGTTTACTGTTATTACCTTGTCAATTCACAATAAAAGAGCCATGCTTGCAGTCGTGCCACCCTGACATTTGAGAATATACAAATTGCAAGACAAAAGTTTTTCAATTATCTCAACAGCTTTAAAACTACTGATATTATAAAATTATTTTAGATGAAAGGTTTCAAACCTAAAATTATGCCATAGTAAAAAAAATATATTTTTATATATATATATATATATATATATATATATATATATATATATAGTATATATATATATATATAACAGTTTTCTTAGTCTGTTCGGACAGTTGGGGGTTTAAGATAACAAAACATTAAAAAAAGATGTGCTATTTAAATCTACAAAACCTATTTAGTTTGAATTAAGTTTTAGTACAATTAAGTGATATAGGTCTTGAATTTATCAAATAATTTTGAAACAAATAATGCACTTAGACAGAAAAATATGCACGTCATTTCATTTACCCTCATGTATTCCTGGGAATCAAACCAATGAATATTAACTCTTAAAAAAAAATCTTCAATGCATTTTGACTGTATAACTTCTTTAAAACATGAGTAACATGTAACTTGTGAAATTACAGTTTTAAAGTAGCTAACTGTCTTCCGGCTCATCAAGTAGTTGACTAGCACAGAGGCCCGGAGAGACATTGGCCTTTATGCAGATGCATGTTGACGCTCATTAGCATAGCAAATAAGCCTTGCTAATTATCTCTACAGCTGAGAGCAGCACTCAGCTTGAAAAGGGCAGAGAGAGAGGTGGCCCGGGTACATAAGCTAAATTAATAGCCATCCACTTCATGCTAAAAAAAGTTTAAGAGGTGACGGGACTGTGTTCAAATGGAGTATGTGACGACTGCTGAGCGCTGCAAAGATGGGCTGAGAATCAAATCACCTCAGGAATATACATATAAATTAGAAATTCACCAAAAAACATATTCTATTTATATATATATTTCAAAATACAGGTGAAACTCGAAAAATGTTAATATCGTGCAAAAGTTAATTTATTTCAGTAATTCAACTTAAAAGGTGAAACTAATATATTATATAGACTCATTACATGCAAAGTGAGATATTTCAAGCCTTAATTAGTTATATGAAAAACTTTTCACAATATTCTAATTTTGAATCTGCATAAGCTGTAAGCCATAATCATCCAAATTATAACAAACAAAGGCTTGAAATATCTCACTTTGCATGTAATGAGTTTCACCTTTTAATTTAACTTGAATTACAGAAATAAATGAACTTTTGCACGATATAGACATACATTTATACATTAACGTTCAAAAGATTGTGGTCGGTACGATTTTTTTATATTTTAGAAATAAATCACTTATGGTCATAAAGGCTGCATTTATCAATATTAAGAAATATTATTACAATTTCAAATAACTTTTTATGTGATCATATTTTAAAATGTAATTTATTCCTGTGATTAAGCTGATTTTTCAGCGTCATTACTCCAGTCTTCAGTGTCACATGATTCTTCAGAAATCATTAAAATATGCAGATTTTCTGCTCAGGAAACATTTCTCATTATTATCAATGTTGAAAACAGTTGTGCTGCTTATATTTGTGTGTGTATAAATATGAACATGCATATAAAACAATTAAACCATTAAAAAAAACCTCTAAAATCTATTAAAAAAAGGTCCTCGAAAAACATTGAAACTGACACACTTCTCTTATTCAGTCAAGTGGGGATGGATATTAGCCAATGATACTGTCGAACACTGGTTGATGAATCAGGCTGACCGATATATCTGTCTACCACAAACACTGACATAGAATATGTATAATACATAAAAATGGACACAGATAAAACTAAATTGAAATCATATTCAACAGATTACAATGCCAAATGAATCTAAAAAATCCTATCAGTTACAATCCAATCACAAAGGGGGAATCAGATGACATGCAAATCAAACAACACTAATTTCATCATCTCCTGCTTCTCCGTTCCAGACGTTTTTTCGCCTTCAAACCTGCCAGATATAATAGAACAGCTGCCAAGCATTTCACGCTTCTAACGCCTTTCAAAAATATCTCCTCACACACAAACACACACACACGATACAATCCAGGAGCCGGCAAGTAGAAGGAATGCTGCACAGTGCAAATGACACCATGAATGATGAGCAGAGAGAAAATAACATTCATGTTAGCTCTTTACAAGACGACTAAAGGATAGACACATTCTCACAGTCTCCATAATACAGATTCCTCTCATATGCTGGATGCACATTTGAATGGAGAGAGAATTCCTCTGTCCGGTCTCATTAAAAATCCTCATTAGGAATTCTGAAAGTGCGTGTGCGTTTGAGCGTGAGTGTCACAGTGTGTGAGGGTCAAAGGTTAATGTGAGCAGTCAAAAGGTCTGTAATTATAAGGAAGAAACATGGTGAGCTCAGGTACATGCCCACTTCTGTCCCTCGAGACGACGAGCATTTTTTCAGCCCGTTCCTGAAGAGAAACACAATTTCAGACTCCAAACAACCTGTCCTTGAGCTCTCGAATATACAAAGTTCTTCAATAAAAGATTAGTAGATGATTCTTGAGTTTTATCTTGGGGTTTTTAATTAACAGAAGCCGATTTGGAGTCGTGATATGGCAGTATTAGTCTTGAGACCTTTCGAGACCACATAAACGTGGCCTTGGTCTGGATCTCATTAGGTGGTGTCTGGGTCTCAGGTTATGGGATATATATATATATACACTTTTATTCTGCAAGGATGCATTAAAATGCAAATTAAAAGTCACAGTGAAGACATTTCTATTTCAAATAAATGCTGTTTATTTGCCCTTTCTATTCATCAAAGAATCCTAAAAAAAAATGTATCATGATTTATATTAAAATATTAAGCAGCACAACTGTTTTCAACACAGATAATAATATTTCTTGAAAATCAGCATACGATTTTTGGAGGATCATGCGACGCTGCTGAAGAATGAAAGTAATGATGCTGAAAATTCAACTTTGCCATCACAGGAATAAATACATTGTAAAATCTATTATAAAAGAAACACTTATTTAAAATTGTAATACAGGTGAAACTCAAAAAAGTTGAATATCGTGCAAAAGTTCATTTATTTCAGTAATTCAACTTTAAAAGTGAAACTAATATATTATATAGACTCATTACATGCAAAGTGAGATATTTCAAGCCATTATCTGTTATAATTTTGATGATTATGGCTTACAGCTCATGAAAACCTTTTCACAATATTCTAATTTTGAATTTGGGGTTTTATAAGCTGTAAGCCATAATCATCAAAATGTGTTCAGTGTTCAAAAATATAACAGATAAAGGCTTGAAATATCTCACTTTGCATGTAATGAGTCTATATAATATCTTGGTTTCACTTTTAAAGTTGAATTACTGAAATAAATTAACCTTTGCACGATATTTAAATTTTTCGAGTTTCACCTAATATTTCACAATATTGCTGTTTTTACTGTATTTTGACCATATAAATGCATATAAAAGACTTGTTGAGCAGAAAAGACTTCTTTGAAACTCATTAAAAAAATCTTCCAGACCCAAAACTTTGAAAAAATAGTGTAATTGAAGAATTATTCACAAAATTAATTAATTCAGAAGACCAGCAACATGCTTAAAGAAAGTACATTTTGATTTCATGTTGACTTGATCACATTAACAGTCATGTCTTGAATAGTTTCTTGACAGTTCATGTTTTCTCCAATTTATCATTAAAACTGTCAATATCGAACTATGACAGTGCCTTACCAAGATGCATTCATAATTAATATGCATAATTCTGCACACAAGCTAAGCATCTTTCATTCCTCTTGATCCTATCAAATCAACAGAAAATCCAAATCCATTGTGACTGAAATAGGAAGTCGGTGTAAAACGTATTAATATCTACATTACGGTCTACCTGTTCTGACAGTAACGGTTTCCTCTTTTTATAATTCAGCTAAACTGCTGTTCTAATGAGATATCTGTAGCACCACACGTCATTTATTAAGGTAGGAATTGAAAACATTTCTCAATCAGCTTATGCAAATATGTAAATCCGGCCATAAAACAATTGTGGTTAGAATGTCCTGCAACTGGTGATGAAACAAACCATTATGAGCCACTAAGACTTTATGTGGAAAGTACTCTTATACAATAGCAGTGAAACAATGTGGGTTTGACAGACAAGTTCGTTAGCCGTTTCAAAAAATGTATTTATGAAAACCTTCATAAATTGTGGAAAGGTGTTTTGGAGAGACTTTAGGCCCATTCAAAGACGATAACAATAATAATAAAGATATAGTTCTTAAAATCGTTCTAAATATTAAAAAAAGCAGAGGCCACACCACATACACAGGTGAAACTCGAAAAATCTGAATATCGTGCAAAAGTTAATTTATTTCAGTAATTCAACTTTAAAAGTGAAACTGGACTCATTACATGCAAAGTGAGATATTTCAAGCCTTTATTTGTTATAATTTTAATGATTATGGCTTACAGCTTATGAAAACCCCAAATTCAAAATAAGAATATTATGAAAAGGTTTTCACAGCTGTACGCCATAATCATCAAAATGATAACAAATGCACAAAGTATTGCACGATATTCGAATTTTTCGAGATTCTGTATAACAATAACGGCACAGAAAAACAATATCTTTGGAATCATTTTCAGAAGGGTTTTTTTTTTTCTCCAGCTGATGAGCGATAAAAACATTGACAACCAATCAGAATCCACCCTGCTATAAAGAGACATTTGGGTGTTTATTTTGACACCAATCTTACCTTTGAATATCATGTTAAGAATGTTTTTATCAGGTAAGAAAGACAAGGCGGTTTTTGAGTTTTTAATAATACAGAGAAGCTGATTCATGCTTGTATTTCTTCCTCAGTCTTGATTATTGTAATGCTTTGTTTAAATCATCGTACTTTATCGCGTTTACAATTAGTACAGAATGCTGCGGCCAGACTATTGACACGGGCAAAGTTATTAAATCATATTACACCTGTTTTAGCTTCTTTACATTGGTTACCTGTTCATTTTAGGATTGATTTTAAGATTTTATTGGTGACATACAAAGCATTAAATGGTTTGGTGCCTGAGCTTTTGACCTTACGAAACAGTGAGATGTCTTGCATCTTCTTTAACCAAAGAACCAAATGTAAAGCAGGAGATTTTCAGTAAGAGCTCCAAAGTTATGGATTAGTTTGCCACTGGATATTAGATCTGCTGAATGTGTGTCTGTTGTATAGAGGTGCTTTTAGTATTAAGTGATGTCTTTTTGTGTGTTTTGGGGTTTGATATTTTACATTTATATTACATTTTGCTTGTTCATACATTGTGTATAGCTATTCATGAATGTATTCTTAAAGGAACACTTCACCTCTGGAAAGATGAATGTGTATTTAAAATGGGTCATTTATGTAGAAGAAATGTGAAATTATTTTTGAATTTGGAGCCTTCTAGACTGAGAAAAGCCAGAAAATGTATTTTTGGCTTATGGGGATGAAAGACAACAACTCCCAGAATGCACTTGCTTCGCTGCCCTAGTAGGCCACGCCTACCGGTAAGAGATCGCAGTAAACAACAAGGCTATGCTACTAGTGAGTCTGCCCAGTATTTTGATGTCGCCCAAAATGTCCAGGATTCGGCTTTTGCGTTCTACAGTCGCCATTCCTCATGTTTACTGTGACGAGCAGGAACGAGACTGACGGCCGCGGAGAACGACGCGAGCCCGGTGGCGTGATTACTGATGAGTGGCGCCGGCGCCTGTGAGACGCACCGGGTCTCGTATCTCTCACGGAGGAGAGGGAATTTTCCTAGCAATGTTAAAACGCACATCAAACGATCACTTGTTTAGCGTTCATGTAAACACTACATTCAGATTCACCAATCGGAATGAATTCAGTTAGATTGAAACAAAAGGTGTGCATGTAAACTATGAATGGCGACTGCAGAAAGCAAAAGCCGAATCCTGGACATTTTGGACGATCTCGACGGCCGGACATGTCCGGGAAAAAGAGGATGGTCACCGCTACTACTCAGCTTTCTCCACAGAATAAGAAACTTTTAGCTTAGCTTCCAAATAAAGAATGGCTGACACTATATGTACATTCTGTGAGTGAGATCCCTCTATGGGCGGGTTGAAAACATGCGGAACAGCGCCTTCTACTGGATAAATGATGAGCTAGTGTTTGTAGTCTTACCCTTATTCAAGTAAATTTGACTTCCGGCTTTTTATGACGCAAATTGACGATTTTTGCGTCATAAAAAGCAGGAAGTGGAACATTTAAATCCTTATTTCTCCCATCTCAGGGGAAAATAAGGGAATAAACCATGACCATTCGAAAATGTGACTGGGTTTCTAAAGATACAAAGTCTAATGCAAATGGGTGAAGTGTTCCTTTAATGATTGTGTTCGTAAAGCATTTTGTACATTGAATTTTTGTAAAGTGCTATATAAATACATTTGACTTACTTTTAACTCTTCAGACAGCAAAAGTCATTTTGCATCCACTATTTCCACACAAACGCCCAACTGGGGCAACCGATGTACATGTATTAGTGATGCTTCTGATGCTATTTGCACAATATTTCACTAACCAAAACAGTTTTAGTTTATAAATAAGACCAAGAATGCTGGAAACCTAAATGAAGAAAATGGTCTCACCGTTGACCTGAGCCTGAGGCTAAAATGTAGTAGATCTGGATTCACAACTGATGAGCGGATTAGCTGACTAATTCTTATTTACAAACTAATTCCAGTGCTGGTCATAAATTAAAATCCAACAATGGTGAGATATGCTTGGACTTTTTGGTATGCCATGCATGTTCACGCCTACATTTATTGCTTCATAGGACAAAGGTAAATTACACAACACGATGACCTCCTTGCGCAAACATATCAGTGCCTGTTCACAAACTATCCTCTGCATGAAATCAGCAAAGTCTCAAATGAACAATACAATTCCCAAATCAGGTCTAGTGGAGGTATCGGAATAGCTTTGTCCTTATTGGATTTCCCTATTTGCTGGCATTCTCAGCATCCATGGCCCTTATTAAAGGGGCATGGAAAGGGTCTGGATCACATCAGAGCAGGGGGACTGGTAATCACTGATCTAATGCCATTTAATCCAGTTTACTGATCTAAGCTAGGAAGTAATGTCTCTCTATTCTTCTATTTCTTTCTTTCTCGCAAGACGAGGCACTTGAGCATCATGAAACCTCATACGTTACGCTCTAAAATGATTATTCATGCACACAAAACAGCGTCTAGGAGAGTCTAGAGACTGTTGCTTTCAGATTATTCCAAAAGAGTATTAACATGTTCCTGGACTAATTACATGACACTTTAAAAAGTAAAACAAAATACACAAATACAGTTTGAATGAGTGTTATTTTAGTATTATTGATATACTATTACATTTTTATTCATATTTTGAATTAGTTTTAATTTATTTTATTTTTCTGTTTTTTAGTTAATTTATTTCAGCTATAGTTTCCTAGATAAAATGTCTTATTTTCGTTTATCTTAAAGTACTAAACTAAGTTTAATTATTTAATTTTTTTTACACTTGTTTTATTGTAAGTAACAAAATTGTTTTATCGTATTAGTTTTAATTTTAGTTAACCCTGGTTTGAATTACACAGAACTGCTGTTTTATTGGTGTTTCTTTAATAGTTTCCAATATGAAAGAAATACAAGTATATTTTAAGGGTTGTTTTTATATATATATATATACACACACACACAGGTGAAACTAGAAAAAATTAGAATATTGTGCAAAAGTTCATTTGTTTCAGTAATTCAACTTAAAAGGTGAAACTAATATATTATATAGACTCATTACATGCAAAGTGAGATATTTTAAGCCTTTATTTGTTATAATTTTGATGATTATGGCATACAGCTTATGAAATTCAATAATACCAAATTCAAAATTAGAATATTGTGAAAAGGTTTTCATAAGGTGTACGCCATAATCATCAAAATTATAACAAATAAAGGCTTGGAATATCTAACTTTGCATGTAATGAGTCTATATAATATATTAGTTTCACCGTTTAAGTTGAATTACTGAAATAAATGCACAATATTCAAATTTTTTGAGCTTCACCTGTATATATACAGTGTATATATATATATATATATATATATATATATATATATATATATATATGAACAATACCAGAATGCATTCCACTAAGCTTAACTTTTATATTCATATATTTAAAAAAAAAATTTAATAAAATATATATACGTATATATATATATATATATATATATATATATATATATATATATATGCTGATTAATTAATTAATCTGTGCATTCTGGGATTGTAACTGTGAGGGATTGTGAGGGATTACGCATTTTAGAAGGGACGCCTAATTTTGCTTTCTAACTTTTGCATCAAAAACATGTTTACGATGCCTTAAAATGCTGTCTACGTATGCAGCTCGCTTGATTTTGCTGAGCTAGAGACGAACATGTGGCGAATCAACATTTAAAACGCACTGCACAATGCATTACGCTGAACGCTGTATAATGTAGTGTGACTCACTTGGGTGTCTGTGCGTCATCTATTCTGTTCCCCAGCTGGAACTCGTGGGATTTGCTGCGGTGCAGAGCCGTGAACCCCGGCAGAAGGTGGATGAGCTTCCGGCTGGCGGGCGGGGGGTTCCGGGGGCCTTCAGTTTATTCCTGCGCCTGACCTGCGGCGTCCCTGGAGGGGTCATGGTGTTCACTACTAAGGGAGTCCGCGGAGGGGTGTGGGCAAAGTGCCTCTGTCTGGGGGAAGGAGGGAGAGAGTGATGTCCCGTATCCAGAGGCGAGGGGAAGAGGCCGGAGTGAGGGTCTACGGTCAGCCGGTCTGAATGCAGGTGAGGGGAGTAAAAGGGGGGCGCCAGGGCCTGGGGGCTCTGGCACACGTGCTGGCTATAGCGCGAGTGCAATTTGGGGCTCTGGGCGAGCTGGAGACGGACCCACTGACTGGGGTCCGACGGCCCCACTGGGGTGTTCTCTTTACCCGACTCAGACGTGGGCCACTGAATGGACCAGTCCTGCTTGGATCCTGTGGACACAGAGTGTGAGAGGTGGAGGTTTGTACTGGCCAGATTAAAGAGGTACAGGTAAGTTAGAGAAGAAACACTGGAGAAGAAGAAATGAGATAAGATGAGAAGTAATAAGAAAAGAAGAGATGAGAAGTAAACAGGTGACGAAATAAGAAGAAGAGAAGGGACGAGGTGAGTTGAGGTTACATGAGATGACAATAAAAAATGTAGACGAGAAAAAATTAGACAAGTATAGTGGTTTTAGTTTTTTTCTATGCCTTAAGCCGATATCGTAGAGAACAAAGTGAATCAACACAAATGAAAATTTATTTTACATAATATTTAAAGAAAATATTTTCAAATAATTCATTTAAAAAATGAATCAATTTGAACATAAATTAAACTTAATTTAACAAATACTTAAAATAAACATTTATTTATTTACAAAAAATAATTTGACAAAAAAATATCTGAACAAATAAACTTAACTACATATTTATGAAAATAATATGAAATAATTAATTTGAAAATGAATAATTTTTGAACAAATAAATATAACTTAATAAAAACAAATATGTAAAATTAATATTTACTTTATATAATATTGACTAAAATAATTTGAAAATGAATTAATTTGAACAAATAAATTGAACTAAATTGACAAAAAAAATCTGTAAAGTGAAAAATTACTAATATAATTTGACAATTGAATATTTTATTTGATAATTGAAATACTAAAATAATTCATTTGAAAATGAATCAGTTTCAACCAATAAACTGAACTTGATAAAAAAAATCTGTAAAATATAAATCTATTTTACATAATATGTACTCAAAATAATTTGATTTCATTTGAAAATTAACCAGTTTGTACTTGATAAAAATATATACAGTATTTACCTAAATAACTTGGAATAATTTGAAAATTAATCAATAAAAAAAGACTTGAAAAAGAGTGCGTAATCCTTAGTCAAACAGAAAGAGATGAGATGAGACAGCATGATAGAAGAGAAGAGAAGAGAAGAGAAGAGAAGAGAAGAGAAGAGAAGAGAAGAGAAGAGAAGAGAAGAGAAGAGAAGAGATAATACGTGAGGCAAGATTAACAAAATGAAGAGGAGAGGAGAGGAGAGGAGAGGAGAGGAGAGGAGAGGAGAGGAGAGGAGAGGAAGAGGAGAGGAGAGGAGAGGAGAGGAGAGGAGAGAAGAGAAGAGAAGAGAAGAGAAGAGAAGAGAAGATGAGTTTGATACCAAGTGCCAGATGAAGGATGTCAACAGTGAAGAGACTCAGACTGCATCTATCATGACAAACAGACAGAAAGATGAAAGGATACGTGTGATTGAGAGCAAAGTGATTCTGAAATGTCTGAATGTAATGAGTACTGACGTTAACTGATACGCAAACACTACTATGACAACAGGCACATTTGAGAAAGAGAAACTGACGGTGCCTCACCTCCATTACTGTGTAACTGGTCCTCCTCAAGTTGTTCTTGAAAAACAAAAACAATGCATATTCATTAATACACATTTAAATGCAATTCAATATGCATTTGATTTCTCTGTGGCCCTTATCTAAAAACAATACTAAAGCAATTAAGAGATGATCCCATCTGAGAGTATCGTTTATCATTTATTAGATGCAGACATATTAGTCTTTGGACTATCATTAAGGATTATGTTAAGAGCAAATTCATCTTATATTTAACCCTAGAGCAAATTCCATTCATAATAGAATCACCAACACCATTAATATAGAAGAACAAAAGATGACACAAACACAAAGCTCAGAGTGAACTTTATCTATTAGTGATCCACCTTTTGTTCCATCATTTCCTGTTTTTCACAATCTCTCTAGCTTTTTCTTTCCCTCTTTAAAAATATTTTAGTGTTGACGTAAACTTCAGCGCATTGACGTTAAACTCTGCATTACAGCGAACAAACAGAAAACATTAAAGATGTCTAAACTCTAGAGTCTGTGGGGTTCTTTTCGGGTTAACCCGTTTTCTGAGCACATGTACTTCCAGGAGACTGAAAAGTAAGCGAGCTGAAGAAAATGTTTCCAACTCTGGGAGAGCAGCAAGGCTTGCTGTGATTTGATTGATGGTGCCTTTATTTAGAATAGCTGAACGACAGGAAGATGGATGGAAACCCGTACGATGAAATCAACTCTTTTTCAAAATCGCCTAACAGGTTCGTTGTAAAAGTGGTTCAATTTTTCATTCAAGTAAATTGCTTTAATTCTGCACCTTATTAAATGATGCGTTCCCAAAATGCATGTTGACTTTGGTGCAATTTCTTTGGGCTCCACAAATATTGGCACCCTTGGTAAATATGAGTCTTTCATTCAAAATATTCACAAAAAGTCTAATCTGTAATTAAAGTCAAATAGTGGAAAGAAAGAAACACTTTACTTAAAGCCTTTATGTATTATACAAGTATTTCATGCATTAATTATGGCATTTAATGCATCTTAAAATGCATTGGATGGTCTCATGAATAATTGTAAACACAGTTTTGATACATTATATAACACAGCTTAATCAGTCAAACTTTGGTTACAATTGACCCTTCGCAGGGAGCTTGATTGACAGGTGATCTGACCAATCATACTTCGCCATCCGCCATTTTGTCCGACAAAGCAGTCAGGAGAGTTAGTAGATTAACATGGGAGGATTTGAACTTGAAAAACTGAGTGTACTGACGTCTTTCCGCGGTTAAAACTACATTCCTTCTTATGTTCATTCATGTTTATTTGATGCTATAAATGAACTAGAAGGAAGAGATGATCGGTTCATGAGCAGCTTTAACCGAGGCTCTACATCGATCTGTCAGACACATTAAAGAGCAACAAAACGGTATTTATTGTTTAAATTTCTTTCAAAAAATGACCAAATTTGAAAGGTGAGACTTTGTTTAATATGTTTAATATCAAAAGTAACCGAAAAGTAACCTGGTCTGTCCTGTCTGTCAGCGTGTTGTCAGTGTCCTCTCTGCTCCTCGATGTGTTTTTCACTGCGTGAGAACATGTGGCGTGAGAGCGGTGTAGCTTGTCCGACATAGCGACAGTAACAAAGGGGGGCGGTTCTTTGCGAACGGTCAATTACAATTATTTATGAAAATATATAATGCATTATAACGTACATTATAAATACCTTTATAATGCATTATACATAAAGGCATTAAGTAAAGTTTTAGATTCTTATTATAATTTTTTATTTTTTTCTGAAATATATGTAAATTAGAATTGCAAAATCTGTGTGAGAAATCTTTCGCACAGATCGCATAGATTCCTATGGAAATGACTATTCCTTGAACAACAGACACATGATAAGACTACACCTTTAGGCTTCGATTTTTATTTAGTTAAAATCTGTAACTGTGATTTCAACTAACTATAAAAAAAATTCTTGAAGTGTGGATTTTTTTTGCCTACATTTTATTAAATAAAGAATAAGGTCAGAAAATATCACAAGCCGGATTTGAATGCATGCCAGGGTCAGGGTAAATGTAGTAATCTTTAGGCCACATTGCAAAACACATGGCAAAACTATAGCTTCACTAAGTTATGGTTTACAAATAAAACTTTCTGGAAGAAAAAAAAAGAGAGAAATGTCAAAAAATGGTCATTTTCCGTCAAAGATTGTTAATCAGTAATTGCTTTGAACCCACAATCCACCAACTCCACACACAAACATCATTACAGGAGCTTCCCTCTTGTGGTTTCTACCTGGACCGCGGCTCAGCGGTCACAGTTCACTGTGCGCAAATGAATCCAAGGGCTCTTCACAACCCCCCATCCCCCCTACAAGACACGCTCGCTCTAGGGGACACACTCCCACTCTTTGAGCATGATGGGAGATAAGTGTTTGCTACTCAGTGGGCACAGCTGAAGGACACTTCTCACAGTCCACCCCGTGGCCTGGAAGATGCTCAAATGAGCATTTTTAATTACAGCATAGAGATGACAAACAAGCTACTCGAAGTTTCAAAGTTTCAGGCATGGACACCACTTGACCCGCTGGGAGATGTGTGTGAAGTTGGTCATGTCTGGTTGCGTGCGCGATTGAGAAAATCAATGACCAGCTACTTAGCTGACAAGTAATACTTAGCATAGCCTCGAAGGATCATTAAGCAACTTCTTTCTCGTTCTTTCAGTGTGATTTCTGAGGAGTGACAAACATACAACAATCCTAAACAATTACCCTAAATGTGTAGTTCATTTTAAAAGTGTGACATTGACCAGAAATGACAATATGGACTTAGAATGAAGCTGAAGACATCGGGCCAGATTTACTAAACAGGGAAATTTGAAAAAAAGCGATCTACTATCTACTTACAATGTGCAAATTCAGTGCAATGTCAGGCACAAAATGGGTTAAGACATGCTTTTTTGGGGTGGTAAATAATGCGCAAATACCAGTAAATTGACTACTGCAAACCTTAGTAAATCACCTTGCATGATTCATTTAAATACTCTCCTCCCATTAATTTTGTGTCTGAAAGGGAAACTCCTACAAATTCATATGCAACATGGTCAGCCAGAAAAATAACTGTGTCCATGCTTTTTAAACAAACTACACCAGGGTACACCATGTTGCAAAAGTACTAACCAGATACTAACCGGATATCCTTATGTTAGTCTATGTTGGGGTCAGTGACAAATTAAAAGATTGAGTACAACCAGAGAATGTCTAATAAGGGGAGAACTGCCACTCTCAGTAAATTTCCAGCTTCTGAACTGGTTGCAGTTCCACTCTGGCTCCATATGAGGGCGCTCACAGGACAAGTGCAGAATGAATGGAGGTCTATGGAGCTATACCCCTCAAAATCAACTTTTCTCAGGATATAATTTTTTGTCTAGTAATTTGAATGCTGTATTCGAAAGGAGATGCAAAGAAATTACACATTGATGGGTGTTCGATTTTTTAGAGTCACTTATCGTCCTTCACTGACCAATCAGCGTTCATTAGCAGAATGCTAGCGGTGTTATGCAAAAACAACTCAACCTGTAAGAACATAAGTAAAGACATAAGTACTCGTTCATTCAACTTTCAACCTATAACCCATGTTGAACTTGCAAAACCTACAATCAAATCTGAGATTTCTCAACGGCAATCGGGTGAAAGAGACAAATTTAGCCGTCTAGCTCCATAGACTCCCATTCATTTTGCACTCGGGCGGTCGCCCCCAGTGGAACTCTGGTGGAACTACAACCAAAATTCGGTACTATAGGACTTAATAGGTAGTGGCCAGGCTCTCCGTAGACGGGCTCTGGTACAACTATAGGCCAAATATATTTAGACTTTTCTGTCAGTATAAGTGCAAATTTGAAATATACTTCTAAGTCGTACACAAAAATATATATATTTCTGAGAAGTACATAAGTAGACTGAAAGTATACTTTCTCATTTTTAGTTTGAAAGAGGGGTAACACTTTATTTTAGGGTCCAATTCTCACTATTAACTAGTTGCTTATTAGCATGCATATTACTAGGATATTGGCTGTTTATTAGAATTTATAAAGCACAATAATGCATTAGCATATTCTACATCCCTTAATCCTATAATACCTAAACTTAACAACTACCTTACTAACTATTAATAAGCAGTAGTTTGAGGCAAAAGCTGTAGTTAATAGTGAGAATTGGACCCTAAGATCAAGTGTGACCAAAAGAACTATACTTCTAACAATAAACTTCTTCGTAAGGGTAGTAACACCCTGAAATGAGTACAAAAAAAGCTGTTATATATTTTTCGAAACATCCTCATCTCACCACCCCATGGCAGTTTTTGTCTGTCGTCAATTTTCAACCTCAAGATTCACCCTGTCTTGCTACAGAAAGGTGCGAATGAATCTGTGTGTTGTGCAGTAGATTGTGGCAAGAGCTATCAATAATTCCTCAGTGTTTGTTCTCCTGAGATGATGAATGTCTTATTAAAGCAAGCAACTATTGTTAACGATTTAATCCTACATAATTAATATGACTTGAAGACGTGCCTTGCCTCGCAGTTAGTGTTACAAACGTTCTTCCTGAGTTACAATCAACTCCTCTCATGTGCAGAACTTGATGCCACAAGGCTAGAGTTTTTCTGGGAGTTTGACAAGATATTGCTTATCACTGTGAAGCTGCTTTGATACAATCTGTATTGTAAAAAGCGCTATATAAATAAAGATGACTTGACTTGACTATGAGGTTGCTAAGGTGTTTATATACTGTATTGCTATGCAGTTGCTAGGGTTTTATGCATGGTCGTTTACAAAGATATGCAAATCTATAGGATTTGTTTTACTGTTTCATGACCCATCAGGTCTAAATCATTGCTTAAAGTGCTAAGAAATCCAGTTGAAACTCCATTGAGGTCTGTAGCACAAACAGTGTGTGACGAGTTACATGACCAAATTGCTTACTTAAGGTTAAAGGTTGGTTCAAATCCCTAACTATGAGCCTTATAACACCACTAATGACATAATGTCCAGAAGGAAAGTCAACCAATAATAATCCATCCAGTAAATCCTAATGAGAACATGTCAACATTTCTGAAACAATACATTAGCAGTCACAACCATTGCCTAGCAACAGTGCCTTATGCAACTGCTACAAAGGGACACATGGATTCTTCTATTAGCATCTCGATTAGCAATGCCATTATCACAAGTCGAAGATACTGCCATTAATGTCACAAAACAACTCGTGAGAGGTGTCAAGACGACTCGTCCCCCCACACCCCCCCCCCCCCGCCGCGCGGTTTGCCCATACATTATCATTTTCCAATGCCGTTAATTAGGTTCTGCTCTAATAATAAAGCAATATGACTGACTACATTACACGATGACTATGTATATGACTTAGCAGTGATATTTGTGTCAAGACCAGGCTAATTATAAAGGCTCTCAGCCCTCCAGAGTCGACAGCATCCTGACAGACAAGTATCAAATCAAAAAGATATTTGAAATATTTTGAAACGACCAAGAGGAACTGCACTTTTACTATGTACTTCTTTGTTTTACATGCATATAAAAGGTATTTTATGTGTTACACTTTACAATATCGTTCAAAGGTTTGGGGTTAGTATGATTTTTTTTTACGATTAAATTGATCAAAAGCGACAGTAAAACATTATAATCGTACAAAAGCTAAATAATTTTTCTGGTAAATTGGAACATTTTAAGCACATTCTGGACACACATTTTTTC
This sequence comes from Phoxinus dragarum, assembly GCA_033366665.1. Lineage (NCBI taxonomy): Eukaryota > Metazoa > Chordata > Actinopteri > Cypriniformes > Leuciscidae > Phoxinus > Phoxinus dragarum. The sequence continues at coordinate 103,257 of JARPMJ010002741.1, forward strand.
TTTTGTTTTTATGACATGAGGGACAAGTTGAAATGATTGCAAACATCACGGAAAGATGCTGCTGACAGAGCTTAAATTGTATTGAACCTTGGATGTGTGTTTAAAGCCAGGTATAGTGAGAAGTAAAATACATCATGGTTTATATAAATTCTTTTTACCATTTGTACATGTTTCCTTTACGAAAACAGAAGCTTTTGGGTTAAAATATATGGCAATGACTTCTGAAAAACAGATTGAAGAGCTGTTTGAATGACTGCTTTAGTGTGCAATTGAAAACATACATCCCAATTACACACTAATATGGATGATAAGCAGCATTTACAATGAGGAAGCCTGCAGGGGAGGATTGTGGGTAAAGGACACAATTAGAATGTGACTTACCAGCATGCTAACTGACTCAAGATAATACATTTGAACAGAATTACACTCTTTAAGGCATTTGTCTTTTCTTACTTTGCTTAATTAACTCTTAAGTGTTGCCTCCAGCACTGCCTGCGAATCATATGTGTGGCTGTCAGTTGCATGCAATCTCTCTTCTTTGGTCAAAGAAATCAAGAAATCATGTTTAAATGTCCAAGAGATGCTCAAAGTGAATAAATATCTCTACGGGGTCATAAGCACCTGTGAATAAAGTAGGGTTTTCGAACTCTTGGAATAGATTAAAAACTGCACTAATCATTTATTTGCTTTTGAAAACACACCGGAGCAATACATAAAAGTAAACTAATTTGAGAAATTTTAGGCACTGTATGTTGGAAATAACATGGTTTGAACGCCATGTTTTTTATGCCAATTATGGCGATTTGGTCAAACAGCTGCTCTATAGTATATAAAAAAAAACTTTTTATAATGTATAAACTGCCTATTCAAAAGCGAATTATGTGAAGAGCAGTGAAAGAGAGTTTTGTCCAACAATGGGAGGTCAATAAAATAGCAAGATGAGCAGTATTATACACCTGAATCTTTATAAAACCGTAGCTATATAAATGCTGACATGCTGAACATGAAATTGGTACATACTATTGAAAGGTCTTGGGAAATGGCTGAGATGTGACTTTCCACTTTCGCTATGGTGTATGTCTTTTAAAAGATAAGACGGAAATCCCTCAAGCCAGAAAAAGTGATTTCTCCCGTGTATGTCGAGGGAATGTCACAGCAGCCGACAGATTCTATTCTAGAAAGAGTCACAACCCCCTCAAATTACAGTGTGGATAAATGTTTTTTTTTTTTAATATATATATATTTGGAGAACTTTGCTTTATATATATTTGACTGTATTAGGTTACAAAACAAAAGATAGATGATTGATTCCCTTGCGCTGCTTTGCTCTGCCTAGAACCCTGCTTGACAAAATTACTTATTCTTTTCTCTCTGGAGAGCAGTGAGGTGTGAGGTAAAAAAAAAAAAAAATACTGAACATCATGCTTTCTTTCACAAACTGAGACTGGATGGTGACAAAAGCTCCATAAAGCATCTTAAAAGTAGCCCATATGTACGATATTATATTGAAGTCTTCTGAATCCTTATAATAGCATTATGTGAGGAACAGACCGACATACTGATAATCTTGCTCGACATCCCTGCTCACCATTCACTTTCATTGGATTAAAAAGAGCAGCTCGGATCATTGAAACAATGTCCCAAGTGGGTTCGGAATGACATGAGTGAGTAAATGATGACAGAATTCTCATTTTTAGGTGATCTGTTCATTTAAATGAATCAGAATCGGAATAAAGACACAGCAGAGATGAGAACAAGGGGGGTATATAGCGGCAGACGGAGATGGCGAGCGAGAAAGGAAAAGAAATCAAGATGAAGAGAGGTGCGATTTCTAAATTATACACCACACTCTCGTGACAGCTGGAATCCCCCGTAGTCCTCGTGCGGCACCTCCGCTGAACCCTGAAGGAGCCCGTGCTGTGTCCTCAACAAGCCACCGGCATCTTAAAATGCATTTCTAAGCCCGTCTTTAAACAAAGCAATCCAGCCTGATCTCACTTTCAACAGTGCAATCGGCGGTTAGCGCTGTGTCTGAACACTATCACAGCGGGGATCCACGTTTGAGAGAATCCAGGCGCTCCAGGGCGGCCGCACTAACGCTACTCAAAGCAAATACAGAGTCAATGGAGGAAAGAAACATCCAATGAGAGGGTACCACGAAATTGGTAAAGAGATTCAATGACAACAAACTGCATTACATTTTATCACTTTATTTTTTTATCAAGATACCAGCACGATTTGAACAGATAGAGAAAAGCCACTTAAATATACGTTTACTTTTTTTAAAAGCACTATGAGGCTTGTGCAAAGTAGTAGGCTATGTGTAATATAATTCACCTGCAAAAGAACGTGCCAGAATAGTTCTCCTTTGTTTCTATTCTAACATTTACACAACATACTAACGGACTGGAAAAGCTTTGCTGCCTCTGTTGGTCAACACAGACATTTTTAAGTTTCCCAGAGTTTCCTGTTTTGTCTTTGATCCATAATAAATATGAACAAAGAAGCCTGTGAAATTCATTCAAGAATTTTTTTTAAACATTTATAAAAATCTAATGTTTCGTTCAGGTAAAACAACTGAAAATGTGAGGGAAATCTCATTTTGAAATAAATGTTTTCCTCTCATACACATTGGCCAAGACCACAGTAAAAACATATTTTCATGATTTGTTATCAAAACTTTTTATCTTTTGTCAAATCACCTTCGATAACTAATGTGTGAAGATGACATACTATTTTGAGTTTCTGTTTATTAAACCATTCCTCTTCATTGTATTTACTCAAATTTTGAATTACCCAAACTCAAAATTTTAAGGCAACAAGTTAACTGCTTTTTTAAGTTAAACCAACATTTTTGTAATGGCACCCTTTCATTTAATACTTTTTACAACCTCATTTTGCCAAGATAACAGCTTTTGAGTCCTATAATGATGAGTTTGGAGATCAGAGACCATTCCTCCATACAGAATCTCTCCAGATCCTAATTTCATTGTTGGTACGCTCTCCTCTTCAGTTTTCTAGGATTCAGGTCAGGGGACTGGAATGGACAAGGCACATGGCTCATTATAAGATTTCTAGCAGAAGTTGTCAGGTTTTGATTTTGATTGATCTGTTGGTGTTTGCTAGAATCCATGATACCATGTAGTATCTGTACAAGATGTCCAGGACCTCCGGCAGAAAAATAGGTCCACAACATTAAAGATCCTGCAGTTTATTTATTCATACACATGGGGTACTTTTTATCCCCATCAGCACCAAACCCATCTGGTGGGTTTGCTGCCCAAAAGCTCTTTTTTTTAGTTTAATCTGAACATAGAATCCAGTCGCTTTTAAAGGTCCAGTCGTGTCTGGCAACTGAATATGCTGGAGTTTGTTTTTGGAGGAGAAGAGAGGATTCTTCTTGAAACCCTCCCAAACAACATGTGGTTATTTAGGTGCTGTTTGAGTTTTTTTTTTTTTTTTTTTAGGTTTCCTGGCCCAGAGACTTAACTAATTTCTGCAATTCTCCATCTGTGATCTTTGGAGAGTCTTTGGCCACTCAAACTTTCCTCCTCGCTGTGAATTAAGACAATATAGACACACGTCCTCTTCTAAGCAGATTTGTAACATCTATAGTTGATTGGAACTTCGTAACTATTGCCCTGATTATGGAAAAGGAGATTTTCAATGCTTTAGCTTATTTTTTTTCTTACAGCCACTTTCTATTTTGTGAAGCTCAACAATCTTTTGCTGCACATCAGAACTATATTCTTTGGTTTAACTCATTGTGATGGATGATTAAGGGGAATTTGGCCTTTGTGTTTCCTCATATTCATACTCCAGTAAAACAAGAAGTCATGGCTGTGTTCATGGTGTACTAAAAAAAGTCAATATGAAGGGGAATATACTTCAGAGATATTTTACTCATAAGAATTTCTAGGTGTACTGATAATTTTGGCCAACGTGTTTGGAGGGGGAAAAATTATTTCATAATTTGATTTCCCTCCCCAACGATATGTTAGATTTTTGTTTTTAAATATAAGATAAAACATTTATTTTCAGAACCTTCTTTGATCATATTTATCAAGGGTGCCAATAATTCTGACCACAACTGTATGTGTATATTATGTGCAAGATGTGGTTTTATAGGCTCCAGTCCTTCAAGTGCTTTAGCATCAGCTCTTCTAACTTCACACTCTGGTGACATCTTAAACTTTACTGAGAATAGAACATCTGCAGAAACACTTCCTTCAATCAAATCTGTTTCAGGTGAGAGCAGGAACAATCCTCTCCAGCTGTGGAGGCAGAGGACAAACACTGCGAGAAAGAGCTTTCCGTTCATTTAAAGTGTGAGGTTACCTAACACCATTATCAAACGGTGCTGTATTTCAGAGAGCAGAGTAATACAATGCTGCCCTCCAGTGGTAGAAACACACACACAACGAACTCAGCATTTATATAAACACAGCCCTGAAGCTCACAGCAAAAGCCTATTTTTATTTAAAACCTTTTATTTTCTTATTTCAAGCAGACTGCTGAAAATTTGATTAATGTATAATTTGTGTTACTATGGCTAATGATTTTTAAAAAATATGAGCTTCTGTAACAAATTATTACATTTGTAAAACATTCCTGTGCATATCATTTCAATTATTTATCAATAGTAGTAGTAGTAGTACTACTATATTAACTACATTTTGTAACTACACTCACCAGCCACTTTATTAGGTACACCTGTTCAACTGCTTATTAACAAAAAAATATCTACTCAGACAACAGTCAAGATGATCTGATAGAGTTCAAACTGAGCATCAGAATAGAGAAGAAAGGTGATTTAAGTGTCTTTGAGCGTGGCATGGTTGATGGTGCAAGACGGGCTGGTGTGAGTATTTCAGAAACGGCTGATCTCCATCTTTAATGATTACATGGTCAAGAAAAGAGAAAATATCCAGCGGCAGTTCTGTGAGTGAAAATGCCTTGTTGATGCCAGAGGTCAGAGGAGAATGACCAGACTGGTTCCAGCTGATAGAAAGGCAACAGTAACTCAAACAACCACTCGTTACAAACCGAGATCTGCAGAAAAGCCTTGAAGCAGACGGGCTACATCAGCAGAAGACACACCAGTGCCACTCCTGTCAGATAAGAACAAGAAACTGAGGCTATATAATTCACACGGGCTCACAGAAACTGGACAATAGAAGTTTGGAAAAACGCTGAAGAGTCTGGATTTCTGCCGCAACATTCAGATGATCGGGTCAGAGTTTGGCGTAAATAACATGAAAGCATGGATCCATCCTGCCTTGTATCAACGGTTCAGGCTGCTGGTGGTGTAATGGTGTGTGTGGGATATTGTCTTAGCACACTTAGTACCAACTGAGCAATGTTTAAACACCTCAGCCTACCTGAGTATTGCATGCTGACGATGTCCATCCCTTATGACCGCAGTGAACCATCTTCTGATGGATACTTCCAGCAGGTTAATGCACCATGTCACAAAGCTCAGATCATCTCAAACTGGTTTCTTGAACATGACAATGAGTTCGCTAAACTCAAACGGCCTCAACAGTCACCAGATCTCAGTCCAGCAGAGCAGCTTT
>JARPMJ010002742.1:0-97500 GCA_033366665.1 Phoxinus dragarum
GAAATCATAAAGGGGGCACTCGGATTTGAACCGGGGACCTCTTGATCTGCAGTCAAATGCTCTACCACTGAGCTATACCCCCTGTAAAATATATTTTTCAAAGTAAAAAAAAATCCCAGTAATTTTCTTAAATGCATCTGTAGAAACAGCCAACAACGAAGTGTTTGGCTTTTTGGACACTAGCATAACAGTACCCGAGATAACATTCAGATTTGGCCATGTCAAAGGGGGCAACCGGATTTGAACCGGGGACCTCTTGATCTGCATTCAAATGCTCTACCACTGAGCTATACCCCCTTTCAGAGACATTTTGGTAAAGAATAAAAAAATTCCAGGAATTTTCTCAAATACATCAGTATAAGGTAAAATAATGATGTGATTGGCATGTTGTAAACTAGCATAACAGTACCAAAGATAACATACAGATTGGGACATCATAAAGGGGGCACTCGGATTTGAACCGGGGACCTCTTGATCTGCAGTCAAATGCTCTACCACTGAGCTATACCCCCTGTAAAATATATTTTTTCAAAGTAAAAAAAAATCCCAGTAATTTTCTTAAATGCATCTGTAGAAGGTAAAACAACGAAGTGTTTGGCTTGTTAGACAGTACCAAAGATAACATACAGCTTGGGACATCATAAAGGGTGCACTCGGATTTGAACCGGTGACCTCTTGATCTGCAGTCAAATGCTCTACCACTGAGCTATACCCCCTGTAAAATATCTTTTTTCAAAGTAAAAAAAATCCCAGTAATTTTCTTAAATGCATCTGTAGAAACAGCCAACAACGAAGTGTTTGGCTTTTTGGACACTAGCATAACAGTACCCGAGATAACATTCAGATTTGGCCATGTCAAAGGGGGCAACCGGATTTGAACCGGAGACCTCTTGATCTGCAGTCAAATGCTCTACCACTGAGCTATATCCCCTTTCAGAGACATTTTGGTAAAGAATAAAAAAAATCCAGGAATTTTCTCAAATACATCAGTATAAGGTAAAATAATGAAGTGATTGGCATGTTGTAAACTAGCATAACAGTACCAAAGATAACATACAGATTGGGACATCATAAAGGGGGCACTCGGATTTGAACCAGGGACCTCTTGATCTGCAGTCAAATGCTCTACCACTGAGCTATACCCCCTGTAAAATATATTTTTTCAAAGTAAAGAAAATCCCAGTAATTTTCTTAAATACATCTGTAGAAACAGCCAACAACGAAGTGTTTGGCTTTTTGGACACTAGCATAACAGTACCCGAGATAACATTCAGATTTGGCCATGTCAAAGGGGGCAACCGGATTTGAACCGGGGACCTCTTGATCTGCATTCAAATGCTCTACCACTGAGCTATACCCCCTTTCAGAGACATTTTGGTAAAGAATAAAAAAATTCCAGGAATTTTCTCAAATACATCAGTATAAGGTAAAATAATGATGTGATTGGCTTGTTGGAAACTAGCATAACAGTACCAAAGATCACATACAGATTGGGACATCATAAAGGGGGCACTCGGATTTGAACCGGGGACCTCTTGATCTGCAGTCAAATGCTCTACCACTGAGCTATACCCCCTGTAAAATATATTTTTCAAAGTAAAAAAAAAATCCCAGTAATTTTCTTAAATGCATCTGTAGAAACAGCCAACAACGAAGTGTTTGGCTTTTTGGACACTAGCATAACAGTACCCGAGATAACATTCAGATTTGGCCATGTCAAAGGGGGCAACCGGATTTGAACCGGGGACCTCTTGATCTGCATTCAAATGCTCTACCACTGAGCTATACCCCCTTTCAGAGACATTTTGGTAAAGAATAAAAAAATTCCAGGAATTTTCTCAAATACATCAGTATAAGGTAAAATAATGATGTGATTGGCATGTTGTAAACTAGCATAACAGTACCAAAGATAACATACAGATTGGGACATCATAAAGGGGGCACTCGGATTTGAACCGGGGACCTCTTGATCTGCAGTCAAATGCTCTACCACTGAGCTATACCCCCTGTAAAATATATTTTTTCAAAGTAAAAAAAAATCCCAGTAATTTTCTTAAATGCATCTGTAGAAGGTTAAAACAACGAAGTGTTTGGCTTGTTAGACAGTACCAAAGATAACATACAGCTTGGGACATCATAAAGGGGGGCACTCGGATTTGAACCGGTGACCTCTTGATCTGCAGTCAAATGCTCTACCACTGAGCTATACCCCCTGTAAAATATCTTTTTTCAAAGTAAAAAAAATCCCAGTAATTTTCTTAAATGCATCTGTAGAAACAGCCAACAACGAAGTGTTTGGCTTTTTGGACACTAGCATAACAGTACCCGAGATAACATTCAGATTTGGCCATGTCAAAGAGGGCAACCGGATTTGAACCGGGGACCTCTTGATCTGCAGTCAAATGCTCTACCACTGAGCTATACCCCCTGTAAAATATCTTTTTTCAAAGTAAGAAAAATCCCAGTAATTTTCTTAAATGCATCTGTAGAAACAGCCAACAACGAAGTGTTTGGCTTTTTGGACACTAGCATAACAGTACCCGAGATAACATTCAGATTTGGCCATGTCAAAGGGGGCAACCGGATTTGAACCGGGGACCTCTTGATCTGCATTCAAATGCTCTACCACTGAGCTATACCCCCTTTCAGAGACATTTTGGTAAAGAATAAAAAAATTCCAGGAATTTTCTCAAATACATCAGTATAAGGTAAAATAATGATGTGATTGGCTTGTTGGAAACTAGCATAACAGTACCAAAGATCACATACAGATTGGGACATCATAAAGGGGGCACTCGGATTTGAACCGGGGACCTCTTGATCTGCAGTCAAATGCTCTACCACTGAGCTATACCACCTGTAAAATATATTTTTTCAAAGTAAAGAAAATCCCAGTAATTTTAATAAATGCATCTGTAGAAGGTAAAACAACGAAGTGTCTGGTTTGTTAGACAGTACCAAAGATCACATTCAGATTGGGACATCATAAAGGGGGCACTCGGATTTGAACCGGGGACCTCTTGATCTGCAGTCAAATGCTCTACCACTGAGCTATACCCCCTGTAAAATATATTTTTCAAAGTAAAAAAAAATCCCAGTAATTTTCTTAAATACATCTGTAAAAACAGCCAACAACGAAGTGTTTGGCTTGTTGGAAACTAGCATAACAGTACCAAAGATCACATACAGATTGGGACATCATAAAGGGGGCACTCGGATTTGAACCGGGGACCTCTTGATCTGCAGTCAAATGCTCTACCACTGAGCTATACCCCCTGTAAAATATATTTTTCAAAGTAAAAAAAAATCCCAGTAATTTTCTTGAATGCATCTGTAGAAACAGCCAACAACGAAGTGTTTGGCTTTTTGGACACTAGCATAACAGTACCCGAGATAACATTCAGATTTGGCCATGTCAAAGGGGGCAACCGGATTTGAACCGGGGACCTCTTGATCTGCAGTCAAATGCTCTACCACTGAGCTATACCCCCTGTAAAATATATTTTTTCAAAGTAAAAAAAATCCCAGTAATTTTCTTAAATACATCTGTAAAAACAGCCAACAACGAAGTGTTTGGCTTTTTGGACCCTAGCATAACAGTACCCGAGATAACATTCAGATTTGGCCATGTCAAAGGGGGCAACCAGATTTGAACCGGGGACCTCTTGATCTGCAGTCAAATGCTCTACCACTGAGCTATACCCCCTTTCAGAGACATTTTGGTAAAGAATAAAAAAATTCCAGGAATTTTCTCAAATACATCAGTATAAGGTAAAATAATGATGTGATTGGCTTGTTGGAAACTAGCATAACAGTACCAAAGATAACATACAGATTGGGACATCATAAAGGGGGCACTCGGATTTGAACCGGGGACCTCTTGATCTGCAGTCAAATGCTCTACCACTGAGCTATACCCCCTGTAAAATATATTTTTCAAAGTAAAAAAAAAATCTCAGTAATTTTCTTAAATGCATCTGTACAAGGTAAAACAACGAAGTGTTTGGCTTTTTAGACAGTACCAAAGATCACATTCATATTGGGACATCATAAAGGGGGCACTCAGATTTGAACCGGGGACCTCTTGATCTGCAGTCAAATGCTCTACCACTGAGCTATACCCCCTGTAAAATATATTTTTTCAAAGTAAAAAAAATCCCAGTAATTTTCTTAAATGCATCTGTAGAAACAGCCAACAACGAAGTGTTTGGCTTTTTGGACACTAGCATAACAGTACCCGAGATAACATTCAGATTTGGCCATGTCAAAGGGGGCAACCGGATTTGAACCGGGGACCTCTTGATCTGCAGTCAAATGCTCTACCACTGAGCTATACCCCCTTTCAGAAACATTTTGGTAAAGAATAAAAAAATTCCAGGAATTTTCTCAAATACATCAGTATAAGGTAAAATAATGATGTGATTGGCTTGTTGGAAACTAGCATAACAGTACCAAAGATAACATACAGATTGGGACATCATAAAGGGGGCACTCGGATTTGAACCGGGGACCTCTTGATCTGCAGTCAAATGCTCTACCACTGAGCTATACCCCCTGTAAAATAAATTTTTTCAAAGTAAAAAAAAAATCCCAGTAATTTTCTTAAATATATCTGTAGAAGGTAAAACAACGAAGTGTTTGGCTTGTTAGACAGTACCAAAGATCACATTCAGATTGGGACATCATAAAGGGGGCACTCGGATTTGAACCGGGGACCTCTTGATCTGCAGTCAAATGCTCTACCACTGAGCTATACCCCCTATAAAATAAAATTTTTCAAAGTAAAAAAAATCCCAGTAATTTTCTTAAATACATCTGTAGAAACAGCCAACAACGAAGTGTTTGGCTTTTTGGACACTAGCATAACAGTACCCGAGATAACATTCAGATTTGGCCATGTCAAAGGGGGCAACCGGATTTGAACCGGGGACCTCTTGATCTGCAGTCAAATGCTCTACCACTGAGCTATACCCCCTGTAAAATATATTTTTTCAAAGTAAGAAAAATCCCAGTAATTTTCTTAAATGCATCTGTAGAAACAGCCAACAACGAAGTGTTTGGCTTTTTGGACACTAGCATAACAGTACCCGAGATAACATTCAGATTTGGCCATGTCAAAAGGGGCAACCGGATTTGAATCGGGGACCTCTTGATCTGCAGTCAAATGCTCTACCACTGAGCTATACCCCCTGTAAAATATCGTTTTTCAAAGTAAGAAAAATCCCAGTAATTTTCTTAAATGCATCTGTAGAAACAGCCAACAACGAAGTGTTTGGCTTTTTGGACACTAGCATAACAGTACCCGAGATAACATTCAGATTTGGCCATGTCAAAGGGGGCAACCGGATTTGAACCGGGGACCTCTTGATCTGCAGTCAAATGCTCTACCACTGAGCTATACCCCCTGTAAAATATATTTTTCAAAGTAAAAAAAAATCCCAGTAATTTTCTTAAATGCATCTGTAGAAACAGCCAACAACGAAGTGTTTGGCTTTTTGGACACTAGCATAACAGTACCCGAGATAACATTCAGATTTGGCCATGTCAAAGGGGGCAACCGGATTTGAACCGGGGACCTCTTGATCTGCAGTCAAATGCTCTACCACTGAGCTATACCCCCTGTAAAATATCTTTTTTCAAAGTAAAAAAAATCACAGTAATTTTCTTAAATGCATCTGTAGAAACAGCCAACAACGAAGTGTTTGGCTTTTTGGACACTAGCATAACAGTACCCGAGATAACATTCAGATTTGGCCATGCCAAAGGGGGCAACCGGATTTGAAACGGGGACCTCTGATCTGCAGTCAAATGCTCTACCACTGAGCTATACCCCCTGTAAAATATATTTTTTCAAAGTAAAAAAAAATCCCAGTAATTTTCTTAAATGCATCTGTAGAAGGTAAAACAACGAAGTGTTTGGCTTGTTAGACAGTACCAAAGATCACATTCAGATTGGGACATCATAAAGGGGGCACTCGGATTTGAACCGGGGACCTCTTGATCTGCAGTCAAATGCTCTACCACTGAGCTATACCCCCTGTAAAATATCGTTTTTCAAAGTAAAGAAAATCCCAGTAATTTTCTTAAATACATCTGTAAAAACAGCCAACAACGAAGTGTTTGGCTTTTTGGACCCTAGCATAACAGTACCCGAGATCACATTCAGATTTGGCCATGTCAAAGGGGGGCAACCGGATTTGAACCGGGGACCTCTTGATCTGCAGTCAAATGCTCTACCACTGAGCTATACCCCCTGTAAAAAAAATTTTTCAAAGTAAAAAAAATCCCAGTAATTTTCTTAAATACATCTGTAGAAACAGCCAACAACGAAGTGTTTGGCTTTTTGGACACTAGCATAACAGTACCCGAGATAACATTCAGATTTGGCCATGTCAAAGGGGGCAACCGGATTTGAACCGGGGACCTCTTGATCTGCAGTCAAATGCTCTACCACTGAGCTATATCCCCTTTCAGAGACATTTTGGTAAAGAATAAAAAAATTCCAGGAATTTTCTCAAATACATCAGTATAAGGTAAAATAATGATGTGATTGGCATGTTGTAAACTAGCATAACAGTACCAAAGATAACATACAGATTGGGACATCAGAAAGGGGGCACTCGGATTTGAACCAGGGACCTCTTGATCTGCAGTCAAATGCTCTACCACTGAGCTATACCCCCTGTAAAATATATTTTTTCAAAGTAAAGAAATCCCAGTAATTTTCTTAAATACATCTGTAGAAACAGCCAACAACGAAGTGTTTGGCTTTTTGGACACTAGCATAACAGTACCCGAGATAACATTCAGATTTGGCCATGTCAAAGGGGGCAACCGGATTTGAACCGGGGACCTCTTGATCTGCATTCAAATGCTCTACCACTGAGCTATACCCCCTTTCAGAGACATTTTGGTAAAGAATAAAAAAATTCCAGGAATTTTCTCAAATACATCAGTATAAGGTAAAATAATGATGTGATTGGCTTGTTGGAAACTAGCATAACAGTACCAAAGATCACATACAGATTGGGACATCATAAAGGGGGCACTCGGATTTGAACCGGGGACCTCTTGATCTGCAGTCAAATGCTCTACCACTGAGCTATACCCCCTGTAAAATATATTTTTCAAAGTAAAAAAAAATCCCAGTAATTTTCTTAAATGCATCTGTAGAAACAGCCAACAACGAAGTGTTTGGCTTTTTGGACACTAGCATAACAGTACCCGAGATAACATTCAGATTTGGCCATGTCAAAGGGGGCAACCGGATTTGAACCGGGGACCTCTTGATCTGCATTCAAATGCTCTACCACTGAGCTATACCCCCTTTCAGAGACATTCTGGTAAAGAATAAAAAAATTCCAGGAATTTTCTCAAATACATCAGTATAAGGTAAAATAATGATGTGATTGGCTTGTTGGAAACTAGCATAACAGTACCAAAGATCACATACAGATTGGGACATCATAAAGGGGGCACTCGGATTTGAACCGGGGACCTCTTGATCTGCAGTCAAATGCTCTACCACTGAGCTATACCACCTGTAAAATATATTTTTTCAAAGTAAAGAAAATCCCAGTAATTTTAATAAATGCATCTGTAGAAGGTAAAACAACGAAGTGTCTGGTTTGTTAGACAGTACCAAAGATCACATTCAGATTGGGACATCATAAAGGGGGCACTCGGATTTGAACCGGGGACCTCTTGATCTGCAGTCAAATGCTCTACCACTGAGCTATACCCCCTGTAAAATATATTTTTCAAAGTAAAAAAAAATCCCAGTAATTTTCTTAAATACATCTGTAAAAACAGCCAACAACGAAGTGTTTGGCTTGTTGGAAACTAGCATAACAGTACCAAAGATCACATACAGATTGGGACATCATAAAGGGGGCACTCGGATTTGAACCGGGGACCTCTTGATCTGCAGTCAAATGCTCTACCACTGAGCTATACCCCCTGTAAAATATATTTTTCAAAGTAAAAAAAAATCCCAGTAATTTTCTTGAATGCATCTGTAGAAACAGCCAACAACGAAGTGTTTGGCTTTTTGGACACTAGCATAACAGTACCCGAGATAACATTCAGATTTGGCCATGTCAAAGGGGGCAACCGGATTTGAACCGGGGACCTCTTGATCTGCAGTCAAATGCTCTACCACTGAGCTATACCCCCTGTAAAATATATTTTTTCAAAGTAAAAAAAATCCCAGTAATTTTCTTAAATACATCTGTAAAAACAGCCAACAACGAAGTGTTTGGCTTTTTGGACCCTAGCATAACAGTACCCGAGATAACATTCAGATTTGGCCATGTCAAAGGGGGCAACCAGATTTGAACCGGGGACCTCTTGATCTGCAGTCAAATGCTCTACCACTGAGCTATACCCCCTTTCAGAGACATTTTGGTAAAGAATAAAAAAATTCCAGGAATTTTCTCAAATACATCAGTATAAGGTAAAATAATGATGTGATTGGCTTGTTGGAAACTAGCATAACAGTACCAAAGATAACATACAGATTGGGACATCATAAAGGGGGCACTCGGATTTGAACCGGGGACCTCTTGATCTGCAGTCAAATGCTCTACCACTGAGCTATACCCCCTGTAAAATATATTTTTCAAAGTAAAAAAAAAATCTCAGTAATTTTCTTAAATGCATCTGTACAAGGTAAAACAACGAAGTGTTTGGCTTTTTAGACAGTACCAAAGATCACATTCATATTGGGACATCATAAAGGGGGCACTCAGATTTGAACCGGGGACCTCTTGATCTGCAGTCAAATGCTCTACCACTGAGCTATACCCCCTGTAAAATATATTTTTTCAAAGTAAAAAAAATCCCAGTAATTTTCTTAAATGCATCTGTAGAAACAGCCAACAACGAAGTGTTTGGCTTTTTGGACACTAGCATAACAGTACCCGAGATAACATTCAGATTTGGCCATGTCAAAGGGGGCAACCGGATTTGAACCGGGGACCTCTTGATCTGCAGTCAAATGCTCTACCACTGAGCTATACCCCCTTTCAGAAACATTTTGGTAAAGAATAAAAAAATTCCAGGAATTTTCTCAAATACATCAGTATAAGGTAAAATAATGATGTGATTGGCTTGTTGGAAACTAGCATAACAGTACCAAAGATAACATACAGATTGGGACATCATAAAGGGGGCACTCGGATTTGAACCGGGGACCTCTTGATCTGCAGTCAAATGCTCTACCACTGAGCTATACCCCCTGTAAAATAAATTTTTTCAAAGTAAAAAAAAATCCCAGTAATTTTCTTAAATATATCTGTAGAAGGTAAAACAACGAAGTGTTTGGCTTGTTAGACAGTACCAAAGATCACATTCAGATTGGGACATCATAAAGGGGGCACTCGGATTTGAACCGGGGACCTCTTGATCTGCAGTCAAATGCTCTACCACTGAGCTATACCCCCTATAAAATAAAATTTTTCAAAGTAAAAAAAATCCCAGTAATTTTCTTAAATACATCTGTAGAAACAGCCAACAACGAAGTGTTTGGCTTTTTGGACACTAGCATAACAGTACCCGAGATAACATTCAGATTTGGCCATGTCAAAGGGGGCAACCGGATTTGAACCGGGGACCTCTTGATCTGCAGTCAAATGCTCTACCACTGAGCTATACCCCCTGTAAAATATATTTTTTCAAAGTAAGAAAAATCCCAGTAATTTTCTTAAATGCATCTGTAGAAACAGCCAACAACGAAGTGTTTGGCTTTTTGGACACTAGCATAACAGTACCCGAGATAACATTCAGATTTGGCCATGTCAAAAGGGGCAACCGGATTTGAATCGGGGACCTCTTGATCTGCAGTCAAATGCTCTACCACTGAGCTATACCCCCTGTAAAATATCGTTTTTCAAAGTAAGAAAAATCCCAGTAATTTTCTTAAATGCATCTGTAGAAACAGCCAACAACGAAGTGTTTGGCTTTTTGGACACTAGCATAACAGTACCCGAGATAACATTCAGATTTGGCCATGTCAAAGGGGGCAACCGGATTTGAACCGGGGACCTCTTGATCTGCAGTCAAATGCTCTACCACTGAGCTATACCCCCTGTAAAATATATTTTTCAAAGTAAAAAAAAATCCCAGTAATTTTCTTAAATGCATCTGTAGAAACAGCCAACAACGAAGTGTTTGGCTTTTTGGACACTAGCATAACAGTACCCGAGATAACATTCAGATTTGGCCATGTCAAAGGGGGCAACCGGATTTGAACCGGGGACCTCTTGATCTGCAGTCAAATGCTCTACCACTGAGCTATACCCCCTGTAAAATATCTTTTTTCAAAGTAAAAAAAATCACAGTAATTTTCTTAAATGCATCTGTAGAAACAGCCAACAACGAAGTGTTTGGCTTTTTGGACACTAGCATAACAGTACCCGAGATAACATTCAGATTTGGCCATGCCAAAGGGGGCAACCGGATTTGAAACGGGGACCTCTTGATCTGCAGTCAAATGCTCTACCACTGAGCTATACCCCCTGTAAAATATATTTTTTCAAAGTAAAAAAAAATCCCAGTAATTTTCTTAAATGCATCTGTAGAAGGTAAAACAACGAAGTGTTTGGCTTGTTAGACAGTACCAAAGATCACATTCAGATTGGGACATCATAAAGGGGGCACTCGGATTTGAACCGGGGACCTCTTGATCTGCAGTCAAATGCTCTACCACTGAGCTATACCCCCTGTAAAATATCTTTTTTCAAAGTAACAAAAATCCCAGTAATTTTCTTAAATGCATCTGTAGAAACAGCCAACAACGAAGTGTTTGGCTTTTTGGACACTAGCATAACAGTACCCGAGATAACATTCAGATTTGGCCATGTCAAAGGGGGCAACCGGATTTGAACCGGGGACCTCTTGATCTGCAATCAAATGCTCTACCACTGAGCTATACCCCCTTTCAGAGACATTTTGGTAAAGAATAAAAAAATTCCAGGAATTTTCTCAAATACATCAGTATGAGGTAAAATAATGATGTGATTGGCTTGTTGGAAACTAGCATAACAGTACCAAAGATCACATACAGATTGGGACATCATAAAGGGGGCACTCGGATTTGAACCGGGGACCTCTTGATCTGCAGTCAAATGCTCTACCACTGAGCTATACCCCCTGTAAAATATATTTTTCAAAGTAAAAAAAAATCCCAGTAATTTTCTTAAATGCATCTGTAGAAACAGCCAACAACGAAGTGTTTGGCTTTTTGGACACTAGCATACCAGTACCCGAGATAACATTCAGATTTGGCCATGTCAAAGGGGGCAACCGGATTTGAACCGGGGACCTCTTGATCTGCAGTCAAATGCTCTACCACTGAGCTATACCCCCTGTAAAATATCTTTTTTCAAAGTAAGAAAAATCCCAGTAATTTTCTTAAATGCATCTGTAGAAACAGCCAACAACGAAGTGTTTGGCTTTTTGGACACTAGCATAACAGTACCCGAGATAACATTCAGATTTGGCCATGTCAAAGGGGGCAACCGGATTTGAACCGGGGACCTCTTGATCTGCATTCAAATGCTCTACCACTGAGCTATACCCCCTTTCAGAGACATTTTGGTAAAGAATAAAAAAATTCCAAGAATTTTCTCAAATACATCAGTATAAGGTAAAATAATGATGTGATTGGCTTGTTGGAAACTAGCATAACAGTACCAAAGATCACATACAGATTGGGACATCATAAAGGGGGCACTCGGATTTGAACCGGGGACCTCTTGATCTGCAGTCAAATGCTCTACCACTGAGCTATACCCCCTGTAAAATATTTTTTTCAAAGTAAAAAAATATCCCAGTAATTTTCTTAAATGCATCTGTGGAAACAGCCAACAACGAAGTGTTTGGCTTTTTGGACACTAGCATAACAGTACCCGAGATAACATTCAGATTTGGCCATGCCAAAGGGGGCACTCGGATATGAACCGGGGACCTCTTGATCTGCAGTCAAATGCTCTACCACTGAGCTATACCCCCTGTAAAATATAATTTTTCAAAGTAAAAAAAATCACAGTAATTTTCTTAAATGCATCTGTAGAAACAGCCAACAACGAAGTGTTTGGCTTTTTGGACACTAGCATAACAGTACCCGAGATAACATTCAGATTTGGCCATGCCAAAGGGGGCAACCGGATTTGAACCGGGGACCTCTTGATCTGCAGTCAAATGCTCTGCCACTGAGCTATACCCCCTTTCAGAGACATTTTGGTAAAGAATAAAAAAATTCCAGGAATATTCTCAAATACATCAGTATAAGGTAAAATAATGATGTGATTGGCATGTTGTAAACTAGCATAACAGTACCAAAGATCACATTCAGATTGGGACATCATAAAGGGGGCACTCGGATTTGAACCGGGGACCTCTTGATCTGCAGTCAAATGCTCTACCACTGAGCTATACCCCCTGTAAAATAAAATTTTTCAAAGTAAAAAAAATCCCAGTAATTTTCTTAAATACATCTGTGCAAACAGCCAACAACGAAGTGTTTGGCTTTTTGGACACTAGCATAACAGTACCCGAGATAACATTCAGATTTGGCCATGTCAAAGGGGGCAACCGGATTTGAACCGGGGACCTCTTGATCTGCAGTCAAATGCTCTACCACTGAGCTATACCCCCTGTAAAATATCTTTTTTCAAAGTAAGAAAAATCCCAGTAATTTTCTTAAATGCATCTGTAGAAACAGCCAACAACGAAGTGTTTGGCTTTTTGGACACTAGCATAACAGTACCCGAGATAACATTCAGATTTGGCCATGTCAAAGGGGGCAACCGGATTTGAACCGGGGACCTCTTGATCTGCAGTCAAATGCTCTACCACTGAGCTATACCCCCTGTAAAATATCGTTTTTCAAAGTAAAGAAAATCCCAGTAATTTTCTTAAATGCATCTGTAGAAACAGCCAACAACGAAGTGTTTGGCTTTTTGGACACTAGCATAACAGTACCCGAGATAACATTCAGATTTGGCCATGTCAAAGGGGGCAACCGGATTTGAACCGGGGACCTCTTGATCTGCAGTCAAATGCTCTACCACTGAGCTATACCCCCTGTAAAATATCATTTTTCAAAGTAAAAAAAATCCCAGTAATTTTCTTAAATACATCTGTAGAAACAACCAACAACGAAGTGTTTGGCTTTTTGGACACTAGCATAACAGTACCCGAGATAACATTCAGATTTGGCCATGTCAAAGGGGGCAACCGGATTTGAACCGGGGACCTCTTGATCTGCAGTCAAATGCTCTACCACTGAGCTATACCCCCTTACAGAGACATTTTGGGAAAAAATTAAAAAAAAATTCCAGGAATTTTCTCAAATACATCAGCATACGGTAAAATAATGATGTGATTGGCATGTTGGAAACTAGCATAACAGTACCAAAGATAACATACAGATTGGGACATCATAAAGGGGGCACTCGGATTTGAACCGGGGACCTCTTGATCTGCAGTCAAATGCTCTACCACTGAGCTATACCCCCTGTAAAATATATTTTTTCAAAGTAAAGAAAATCCCAGTAATTTTCTTAAATACATCTGTAGAAACAGCCAACAACGAAGTGTTTGGCTTTTTGGACACTAGCATAACAGTACCCGAGATAACATTCAGATTTGGCCATGTCAAAGGGGGCAACCGGATTTGAACCGGGGACCTCTTGATCTGCAGTCAAATGCTCTACCAATGAGCTATACCCCCTTTCAGAGACATTTTGGTAAAGAATAAAAAAATTCCAGGAATTTTCTCAAATACATCAGTATAAGGTAAAATAATGATGTGATTGGCATGTTGGAAACTAGCATAACAGTACCAAAGATAACATTCAGATTGGGACATCATAAAGGGGGCACTCGGATTTGAACCGGGGACCTCTTGATCTGCAGTCAAATGCTCTACCACTGAGCTATACCCCCTGTAAAATATATTTTTTCAAAGTAAAGAAAATCCCAGTAATTATCTTAAATGCATCTGTAGAAGGTAAAACAACGAAGTGTTTGGCTTGTTAGACAGTACCAAAGATCACATTCAGATTGGGACATCATAAAGGGGGCACTTGGATTTGAACCGGGGACCTCTTGATCTGGAGTCAAATGCTCTACCACTGAGCTATAACCCCTGTAAAATAAAATTTTTCAAAGTAAAAAAAATCCCAGTAATTTTCTTAAATACATCTGTAGAAACAGCCAACAACGAAGTGTTTGGCTTTTTGGACACTAGCATAACAGTACCCGAGATAACATTCAGATTTGGCCATGTCAAAGGGGGCAACCGTATTTGAACCGGAGACCTCTTGATCTGCAGTCAAATGTTCTACCAATGAGCTATACCCCCTTTCAGAGACATTTTGGTAAAGAATAAAAAAATTCCAGGAATTTTCTCAAATACATCAGTATAAGGTAAAATAATGATGTGATTGGCATGTTGGAAACTAGCATAAGAGTACCAAATATCAAATACAGATTGGGACATCATGAAGGGGGCACTTGGATTTGAACCGGGGACCTCTTGATCTGCAGTCAAATGCTCTACCACTGAGCTATACCCCCTGTAAAAAATAATTTTTCTAAGTAAAGAAAATCCCAGTAATTTTAATAAATGCATCTGTAGAAGGTAAAACAACGAAGTGTTTGGCTTGTTAGACAGTACCAAAGATCACATTCAGATTGGGACATCATAAAGGGGGCACTCGGAATTGAACCGGGGACCTCTTGATCTGCAGTCAAATGCTCTACCACTGAGCTATACCCCCTGTAAAATATCATTTTTCAAAGTAAAAAAAATCCCAGTAATTTTCTTAAATACATCTGTAGAAACAGCCAACAACGAAGTGTTTGGCTTTTTGGACACTAGCATAACAGTACCCGAGATAACATTCAGATTTGGCCATGTCAAAGGGGGCAACCGGATTTAAACAGGGGACCTCTTGATCTGCAGCCAAATGCTCTACCACTGAGCTATACCCCCTTTCAGAGACATTTTGGTAAAGAATAAAAAAATTCCAGGAAGTTTCTCAAATACATCAGTATAAGGTAAAATAATGATGTGATTGGCATGTTGTAAACTAGCATAACAGTACCAAAGATAACATACAGATTGGGACATCATAAAGGGGGCACTCGGATTTGAACCGGGGACCTCTTGATCTGCAGTCAAATGCTCTACCACTGAGCTATACCCCCTGTAAAATATCTTTTTTCAAAGTAAAAAAAATCCCAGTAATTTTCTTAAATGCATCTGTTGAAACAGCCAACAACGAAGTGTTTGGCTTTTTGGACACTAGCATAACAGTACCCGAGATAACATTCAGATTTGGCCATGTCAAAGGGGGCAACCGGATTTGAACCGGGGACCTCTTGATCTGCAGTCAAATGCTCTACCACTGAGCTATACCCCCTGTAAAATATCTTTTTTTAAAGTAAAAAAAAATCCCAGTAATTTTCTTAAATGCATCTGTAGAAACAGCCAACA
The DNA here is from genome assembly GCA_033366665.1 of Phoxinus dragarum. NCBI lineage: Eukaryota > Metazoa > Chordata > Actinopteri > Cypriniformes > Leuciscidae > Phoxinus > Phoxinus dragarum. Next base: position 15,506 of record JARPMJ010002742.1, read on the forward strand.
ACGAAGTGTTTGGCTTTTTGGACACAAGCATAACAGTACCCGAGATAACATTCAGATTTGGCCATGTCAAAGGGGGCAACCGGATTTGAACCGGGGACCTCTTGATCTGCAGTCAAATGCTCTACCACTGAGCTATACCCCCTTTCAGAGACATTTTGGTAAAGAATAAAAAAATTCCAGGAATTTTCTCAAATACATCAGTATAAGGTAAAATAATGATGTGATTGGCTTGTTGGAAACTAGCATAACAGTACCAAAGATCACATACAGATTGGGACATCATAAAGGGGGCACTCGGATTTGAACCGGGGACCTCTTGATCTGCAGTCAAATGCTCTACCACTGAGCTATACCCCCTGTAAAATATCTTTTTTCAAAGTAAGAAAAATCCCAGTAATTTTCTTAAATGCATCTGTAGAAACAGCCAACAACGAAGTGTTTGGCTTTTTGGACACTAGCATAACAGTACCCGAGATAACATTCAGATTTGGCCATGTCAAAGGGGGCAACCGGTTTTGAACCGGGGACCTCTTGATCTGCATTCAAATGCTCTACCACTGAGCTATACCCCCTTTCAGAGACATTTTGGTAAAGAATAAAAAAATTCCAGGAATTTTCTCAAATACATCAGTATAAGGTAAAATAATGATGTGATTGGCTTGTTGGAAACTAGCATAACAGTACCAAAGATCACATACAGATTGGGATATCATAAAGGGGGCACTCGGATTTGAACCGGGGACCTCTTGATCTGCAGTCAAATGCTCTACCACTGAGCTATACCCCCTGTAAAATATATTTTTCAAAGTAAAAAAAAATCCCAGTAATTTTCTTAAATGCATCTGTAGAAACAGCCAACAACGAAGTGTTTGGCTTTTTGGACACTAGCATAACAGTACCAAAGATAACATTCAGATTGGGACATCATAAAGGGGGCACTCGGATTTGAACCGGGGACCTCTTGATCTGCAGTCAAATGCTCTACCACTGAGCTATACCCCCTGTAAAATATATTTTTTCAAAGTAAAGAAAATCCCAGTAATTATCTTAAATGCATCTGTAGAAGGTAAAACAACGAAGTGTTTGGCTTGTTAGACAGTACCAAAGATCACATTCAGATTGGGACATCATAAAGGGGGCACTTGGATTTGAACCGGGGACCTCTTGATCTGGAGTCAAATGCTCTACCACTGAGCTATAACTCCTGTAAAATAAAATTTTTCAAAGTAAAAAAAATCCCAGTAATTTTCTTAAATACATCTGTAGAAACAGCCAACAACGAAGTGTTTGGCTTTTTGGACACTAGCATAACAGTACCCGAGATAACATTCAGATTTGGCCATGTCAAAGGGGGCAACCGGATTTGAACCGGAGACCTCTTGATCTGCAGTCAAATGTTCTACCAATGAGCTATACCCCCTTTCAGAGACATTTTGGTAAAGAATAAAAAAATTCCAGGAATTTTCTCAAATACATCAGTATAAGGTAAAATAATGATGTGATTGGCTTGTTGGAAACTAGCATAACAGTACCAAAGATCACATACAGATTGGGACATCATAAAGGGGGCACTCGGATTTGAACCGGGGACCTCTTGATCTGCAGTCAAATGCTCTACCACTGAGCTATACCCCCTGTAAAATATATTTTTCAAAGTAAAAAAAAATCCCAGTAATTTTCTTAAATGCATCTGTAGAAACAGCCAACAACGAAGTGTTTGGCTTTTTGGACACTAGCATAACAGTACCCGAGATAACATTCAGATTTGGCCATGTCAAAGGGGGCAACCGGATTTGAACCGGGGACCTCTTGATCTGCAGTCAAATGCTCTACCACTGAGCTATACCCCCTGTAAAATATCTTTTTTCAAAGTAAGAAAAATCCCAGTAATTTTCTTAAATGCATCTGTAGAAACAGCCAACAACGAAGTGTTTGGCTTTTTGGACACTAGCATAACAGTACCCGAGATAACATTCAGATTTGGCCATGTCAAAGGGGGCAACCGGTTTTGAACCGGGGACCTCTTGATCTGCATTCAAATGCTCTACCACTGAGCTATACCCCCTTTCAGAGACATTTTGGTAAAGAATAAAAAAATTCCAGGAATTTTCTCAAATACATCAGTATAAGGTAAAATAATGATGTGATTGGCTTGTTGGAAACTAGCATAACAGTACCAAAGATCACATACAGATTGGGATATCATAAAGGGGGCACTCGGATTTGAACCGGGGACCTCTTGATCTGCAGTCAAATGCTCTACCACTGAGCTATACCCCCTGTAAAATATATTTTTCAAAGTAAAAAAAAATCCCAGTAATTTTCTTAAATGCATCTGTAGAAACAGCCAACAACGAAGTGTTTGGCTTTTTGGACACTAGCATAACAGTACCAAAGATAACATTCAGATTGGGACATCATAAAGGGGGCACTCGGATTTGAACCGGGGACCTCTTGATCTGCAGTCAAATGCTCTACCACTGAGCTATACCCCCTGTAAAATATATTTTTTCAAAGTAAAGAAAATCCCAGTAATTATCTTAAATGCATCTGTAGAAGGTAAAACAACGAAGTGTTTGGCTTGTTAGACAGTACCAAAGATCACATTCAGATTGGGACATCATAAAGGGGGGCACTTGGATTTGAACCGGGGACCTCTTGATCTGGAGTCAAATGCTCTACCACTGAGCTATAACTCCTGTAAAATAAAATTTTTCAAAGTAAAAAAAATCCCAGTAATTTTCTTAAATACATCTGTAGAAACAGCCAACAACGAAGTGTTTGGCTTTTTGGACACTAGCATAACAGTACCCGAGATAACATTCAGATTTGGCCATGTCAAAGGGGGCAACCGGATTTGAACCGGAGACCTCTTGATCTGCAGTCAAATGTTCTACCAATGAGCTATACCCCCTTTCAGAGACATTTTGGTAAAGAATAAAAAAATTCCAGGAATTTTCTCAAATACATCAGTATAAGGTAAAATAATGATGTGATTGGCTTGTTGGAAACTAGCATAACAGTACCAAAGATCACATACAGATTGGGACATCATAAAGGGGGCACTCGGATTTGAACCGGGGACCTCTTGATCTGCAGTCAAATGCTCTACCACTGAGCTATACCCCCTGTAAAATATATTTTTCAAAGTAAAAAAAAATCCCAGTAATTTTCTTAAATGCATCTGTAGAAACAGCCAACAACGAAGTGTTTGGCTTTTTGGACACTAGCATAACAGTACCCGAGATAACATTCAGATTTGGCCATGTCAAAGGGGGCAACCGGATTTGAACCGGGGACCTCTTGATCTGCAGTCAAATGCTCTACCACTGAGCTATACCCCCTGTAAAATATCTTTTTTCAAAGTAAGAAAAATCCCAGTAATTTTCTTAAATGCATCTGTAGAAACAGCCAACAACGAAGTGTTTGGCTTTTTGGACACTAGCATAACAGTACCCGAGATAACATTCAGATTTGGCCATGTCAAAGGGGGCAACCGGATTTGAACCGGGGACCTCTTGATCTGCATTCAAATGCTCTACCACTGAGCTATACCCCCTTTCAGAGACATTTTGGTAAAGAATAAAAAAATTCCAGGAATTTTCTCAAATACATCAGTATAAGGTAAAATAATGATGTGATTGGCATGTTGTAAACTAGCATAACAGTACCAAAGATAACATACAGATTGGGACATCATAAAGGGGGCACTCGGATTTGAACCGGTGACCTCTTGATCTGCAGTCAAATGCTCTACCACTGAGCTATACCCCCTGTAAAATATCTTTTTTCAAAGTAAAAAAAATCCCAGTAATTTTCTTAAATGCATCTGTAGAAACAGCCAACAACGAAGTGTTTGGCTTTTTGGACACTAGCATAACAGTACCCGAGATAACATTCAGATTTGGCTATGTCAAAGGGGGCAACCGGATTTGAACCGGGGACCTCTTGATCTGCAGTCAAATGCTCTACCACTGAGCTATACCCCCTTTCAGAGACATTTTGGTAAAGAATAAAAAAATTCCAGGAATTTTCTCAAATACATCAGTATAAGGTAAAATAATGATGTGATTGGCTTGTTGGAAACTAGCATAACAGTACCAAATATCAAATACAGATTGGGACATCATAAAGGGGGCACTTGGATTTGAACCGGGGACCTCTTGATCTGCAGTCAAATGCTCTACCACTGAGCTATACCCCCTGTAAAATATATTTTTCAAAGTAAAAAAAAAATCCCAGTAATTTTCTTAAATACATCTGTAGAAGGTAAAACAACGAAGTGTTTGGCTTGTTAGACAGTACCAAAGATCACATTCAGATTGGGACATCATAAAGGGGGCACTCGGATTTGAACCGGGGGACCTCTTGATCTGCAGTCAAATGCTCTACCACTGAGCTATACCACCTGTAAAATATCTTTTTTCAAAGTAAAAAAAATCCCAGTAATTTTCTTAAATGCATCTGTTGAAACAGCCAACAACGAAGTGTTTGGCTTTTTGGACACTAGCATAACAGTACCCGAGATAACATTCAGATTTGGCCATGTCAAAGGGGGCAACCGGATTTGAACCGGGGACCTCTTGATCTGCAGTCAAATGCTCTACCACTGAGCTATACCCCCTGTAAAATATCTTTTTTTAAAGTAAAAAAAAATCCCAGTAATTTTCTTAAATGCATCTGTAGAAACAGCCAACAACGAAGTGTTTGGCTTTTTGGACACAAGCATAACAGTACCCGAGATAACATTCAGATTTGGCCATGTCAAAGGGGGCAACCGGATTTGAACCGGGGACCTCTTGATCTGCAGTCAAATGCTCTACCACTGAGCTATACCCCCTTTCAGAGACATTTTGGTAAAGAATAAAAAAATTCCAGGAATTTTCTCAAATACATCAGTATAAGGTAAAATAATGATGTGATTGGCTTGTTGGAAACTAGCATAACAGTACCAAAGATCACATACAGATTGGGACATCATAAAGGGGGCACTCGGATTTGAACCGGGGACCTCTTGATCTGCAGTCAAATGCTCTACCACTGAGCTATACCCCCTGTAAAATATCTTTTTTCAAAGTAAGAAAAATCCCAGTAATTTTCTTAAATGCATCTGTAGAAACAGCCAACAACGAAGTGTTTGGCTTTTTGGACACTAGCATAACAGTACCCGAGATAACATTCAGATTTGGCCATGTCAAAGGGGGCAACCGGTTTTGAACCGGGGACCTCTTGATCTGCATTCAAATGCTCTACCACTGAGCTATACCCCCTTTCAGAGACATTTTGGTAAAGAATAAAAAAATTCCAGGAATTTTCTCAAATACATCAGTATAAGGTAAAATAATGATGTGATTGGCTTGTTGGAAACTAGCATAACAGTACCAAAGATCACATACAGATTGGGATATCATAAAGGGGGCACTCGTATTTGAACCGGGACCTCTTGATCTGCAGTCAAATGCTCTACCACTGAGCTATACCCCCTGTAAAATATATTTTTCAAAGTAAAAAAAAATCCCAGTAATTTTCTTAAATGCATCTGTAGAAACAGCCAACAACGAAGTGTTTGGCTTTTTGGACACTAGCATAACAGTACCAAAGATAACATTCAGATTGGGACATCATAAAGGGGGCACTCGGATTTGAACCGGGGACCTCTTGATCTGCAGTCAAATGCTCTACCACTGAGCTATACCCCCTGTAAAATATATTTTTTCAAAGTAAAGAAAATCCCAGTAATTATCTTAAATGCATCTGTAGAAGGTAAAACAACGAAGTGTTTGGCTTGTTAGACAGTACCAAAGATCACATTCAGATTGGGACATCATAAAGGGGGCACTTGGATTTGAACCGGGGACCTCTTGATCTGGAGTCAAATGCTCTACCACTGAGCTGTAACTCCTGTAAAATAAAATTTTTCAAAGTAAAAAAAATCCCAGTAATTTTCTTAAATACATCTGTAGAAACAGCCAACAACGAAGTGTTTGGCTTTTTGGACACTAGCATAACAGTACCCGAGATAACATTCAGATTTGGCCATGTCAAAGGGGGCAACCGGATTTGAACCGGAGACCTCTTGATCTGCAGTCAAATGTTCTACCAATGAGCTATACCCCCTTTCAGAGACATTTTGGTAAAGAATAAAAAAATTCCAGGAATTTTCTCAAATACATCAGTATAAGGTAAAATAATGATGTGATTGGCATGTTGGAAACTAGCATAAGAGTACCAAATATCAAATACAGATTGGGACATCATGAAGGAGGCACTTGGATTTGAACCGGGGACCTCTTGATCTGCAGTCAAATGCTCTACCACTGAGCTATACCCCCCTGTAAAATATATTTTTTCAAAGTAAAAAAAAATCCCAGTAATTTTCTTAAATGCATCTGTAGAAGGTAAAACAACGAAGTGTTTGGCTTGTTAGACAGTACCAAAGATCACATTCAGATTGGGACATCATAAAGGGGGCACTCGGATTTGAACCGGGGACCTCTTGATCTGCAGTCAAATGCTCTACCACTGAGCTATACCCCCTGTAAAATATCTTTTTTCAAAGTAAGAAAAATCCCAGTAATTTTCTTAAATGCATCTGTAGAAACAGCCAACAACGAAGTGTTTGGCTTTTTGGACACTAGCATAACAGTACCCGAGATAACATTCAGATTTGGCCATGTCAAAGGGGGCAACCGGATTTGAACCGGGGACCTCTTGATCTGCAATCAAATTCTCTACCACTGAGCTATACCCCCTTTCAGAAACATTTTGGTAAAGAATAAAAAAATTCCAGGAATTTTCTCAAATACATCAGTATGAGGTAAAATAATGATGTGATTGGCTTGTTGGAAACTAGCATAACAGTACCAAAGATCACATACAGATTGGGACATCATAAAGGGGGCACTCGGATTTGAACCGGGGACCTCTTGATCTGCAGTCAAATGCTCTACCACTGAGCTATACCCCCTGTAAAATTTATTTTTTCAAAGTAAAAAAAATCCCAGTAATTTTCTTAAATGCATCTGTAGAAAGTAAAACAACGAAGTGTTTGGCTTGTTAGACAGTACCAAAGATCACATTCAGATTGGGACATCATAAAGGGGGCACTCGGATTTGAACCGGGGACCTCTTGATCTGCAGTCAAATGCTCTACCACTGAGCTATACCCCCTGTAAAATATATTCTTTCAAAGTAAAAAAAAATCCCAGTAATTTTCTTAAATGCATCTGTAGAAGGTAAAACAACGAAGTGTTTGGCTTGTTAGACAGTACCAAAGATCACATTCAGATTGGGACATCATAAAGGGGGCACTCGGATTTGAACCGGGGACCTCTTGATCTGCAGTCAAATGCTCTACCACTGAGCTATACCACCTGTAAAATATCTTTTTTCAAAGTAAGAAAAATCCCAGTAATTTTCTTAAATGCATCTGTAGAAACAGCCAACAACGAAGTGTTTGGCTTTTTGGACACTAGCATAACAGTACCCGAGATAACATTCAGATTTGGCCATGTCAAAGGGGGCAACCGGATTTGAACCGGGGACCTCTTGATCTGCATTCAAATGCTCTACCACTGAGCTGTACCCCCTTTCAGAGACATTTTGGTAAAGAATAAAAAAATTCCAGGAATTTTCTCAAATACATCAGTATAAGGTAAAATAATGATGTGATTGGCTTGTTGGAAACTAGCATAACAGTACCAAAGATCACATACAGATTGGGACATCATAAAGGGGGCACTCGGATTTGAACCGGGGACCTCTTGATCTGCAGTCAAATGCTCTACCACTGAGCTATACCCCCTGTAAAATATATTTTTCAAAGTAAAAAAAAATCCCAGTAATTTTCTTAAATGCATCTGTAGAAACAGCCAACAACGAAGTGTTTGGCTTTTTGGACACTAGCATAACAGTACCCGAGATAACATTCAGATTTGGCCATGTCAAAGGGGGCAACCGGATTTGAACCGGGGACCTCTTGATCTGCAGTCAAATGCTCTACCACTGAGCTATACCCCCTGTAAAATATCTTTTTTCAAAGTAAGAAAAATCCCAGTAATTTTCTTAAATGCATCTGTAGAAACAGCCAACAACGAAGTGTTTGGCTTTTTGGACACTAGCATAACAGTACCCGAGATAACATTCAGATTTGGCCATGTCAAAGGGGGCAACCGGATTTGAACCGGGGACCTCTTGATCTGCATTCAAATGCTCTACCACTGAGCTATACCCCCTTTCAGAGACATTTTGGTAAAGAATAAAAAAATTCCAGGAATTTTCTCAAATACATCAGTATAAGGTAAAATAATGATGTGATTGGCATGTTGTAAACTAGCATAACAGTACCAAAGATAACATACAGATTGGGACATCATAAAGGGGGCACTCGGATTTGAACCGGTGACCTCTTGATCTGCAGTCAAATGCTCTACCACTGAGCTATACCCCCTGTAAAATATCTTTTTTCAAAGTAAAAAAAAATCCCAGTAATTTTCTTAAATGCATCTGTAGAAACAGCCAACAACGAAGTGTTTGGCTTTTTGGACACTAGCATAACAGTACCCGAGATAACATTCAGATTTGGCTATGTCAAAGGGGGCAACCGGATTTGAACCGGGGACCTCTTGATCTGCAGTCAAATGCTCTACCACTGAGCTATACCCCCTTTCAGAGACATTTTGGTAAAGAATAAAAAAATTCCAGGAATTTTCTCAAATACATCAGTATAAGGTAAAATAATGATGTGATTGGCTTGTTGGAAACTAGCATAACAGTACCAAATATCAAATACAGATTGGGACATCATAAAGGGGGCACTTGGATTTGAACCGGGGACCTCTTGATCTGCAGTCAAATGCTCTACCACTGAGCTATACCCCCTGTAAAATATATTTTTCAAAGTAAAAAAAAATCCCAGTAATTTTCTTAATACATCTGTAGAAGGTAAAACAACGAAGTGTTTGGCTTGTTAGACAGTACCAAAGATCACATTCAGATGGGGACATCATAAAGGGGGGCACTCGGATTTGAACCGGGGACCTCTTGATCTGCAGTCACAATGCTCTACCACTGAGCTATACCACCTGTAAAATATCTTTTTTCAAAGTAAAAAAAATCCCCAGTAATTTTCTTAAATGCATCTGTAGAAACAGCCAACAACGAAGTGTTTGGCTTTTTGGACACTAGCATAACAGTACCCGAGATAACATTCAGATTTGGGCCATGTCAAAGGGGGCAACCAGATTTGAACCGGGGACCTCTTGATCTGCAGTCAAATGCTCTACCACTGAGCTATACCCCCTTTCAGAGTCATTTTGGTAAAGAATAAAAAAATTCCAGGAATTTTCTCAAATACATCAGTATAAGGTTTTAATGATGTGATTGGCTTGTTGGAAACAAGCATAACAGTACCAAAGATCACATACAGATTGGGACATCATAAAGGGGGCACTCGGATTTGAACCGGGGACCTCTTGATCTGCAGTCAAATGCTCTACCACTGAGCTATACCCCCTGTAAAATATATTTTTCAAAGTAAAAAAAAATCCCAGTAATTTTCTTAAATGCATCTGTAGAAACAGCCAACAACGAAGTGTTTGGCTTTTTGGACACTAGCATAACAGTACCCGAGATAACATTCAGATTTGGCCATGTCAAAGGGGGCAACCGGATTTGAACCGGGGACCTCTTGATCTGCAGTCAAATGCTCTACCACTGAGCTATACCCCCCTTTCAGAGACATTTTGGTAAAGAATTAAAAAATTCCAGGAATTTTCTCAAATACATCAGTATAAGGTAAAATAATGATGTGATTGGCTTGTTGGAAACTAGCATAACAGTACCAAATATCAAATACAGATTGGGACATCATAAAGGGGGCACTTGGATTTGAACCGGGGACCTCTTGATCTGCAGTCAAATGCTCTACCACTGAGCTATACCCCCTGTAAAATATATTTTTCAAAGTAAAAAAAAAATCCCAGTAATTTTCTTAAATACATCTGTAAAAACAGCCAACAACGAAGTGTTTGGCTTGTTGGAAACTAGCATAACAGTACCAAAGATCACATACAGATTGGGACATCATAAAGGGGGCACTCGGATTTGAACCGGGGACCTCTTGATCTGCAGTCAAATTCTCTACCACTGAGCTATACCCCCTGTAAAATATATTTTTCAAAGTAAAAAAAAATCCCAGTAATTTTCTTAAATGCATCTGTAGAAACAGCCAACAAACGAAGTGTTTGGCTTTTTGGACACTAGCATAACAGTACCCCGAGATAACATTCAGATTTGGCCATGTCAAAGGGGGCAACCGGATTTGAACCGGGGACCTCTTGATCTGCAGTCAAATGCTCTACCACTGAGCTATACCCCCTGTAAAATATCTTTTTTCAAAGTAAAAAAATCACAGTAATTTTCTTAAATGCATCTGTAGAAACAGCCAACAACGAAGTGTTTGGCTTTTTGGACACTAGCATAACAGTACCCGAGATAACATTCAGATTTGGCCATGCCAAAGGGGGCAACCGGATTTGAACCGGGGACCTCTTGATCTGCAGTCAAATGCTCTACCACTGAGCTATACCCCCTGTAAAATATATTTTTTCAAAGTAAAAAAAAATCCCAGTAATTTTCTTAAATGCATCTGTAGAAGGTAAAACAACGAAGTGTTTGGCTTGTTAGACAGTACCAAAGATCACATTCAGATTGGGACATCATAAAGGGGGCACTCGGATTTGAACCGGGGACCTCTTGATCTGCAGTCAAATGCTCTACCACTGAGCTATACCCCCTGTAAAATATCTTTTTTCAAAGTAAGAAAAATCCCAGTAATTTTCTTAAATGCATCTGTAGAAACAGCCAACAACGAAGTGTTTGGCTTTTTGGACACTAGCATAACAGTACCCCGAGATAACATTCAGATTTGGCTATGTCAAAGGGGGCAACCGGATTTGAACCGGGGACCTCTTGATCTGCAGTCAAATGCTCTACCACTGAGCTATACCCCCTTTCAGAGACATTTTGGTAAAGAATAAAAAAATTCCAGGAATTTTCTCAAATACATTAGTATAAGGTAAAATAATGATGTGATTGGCTTGTTGGAAACTAGCATAACAGTACCCAAATATCAAATACAGATTGGGACATCATAAAGGGGGCACTTGGATTTGAACCGGGGACCTCTTGATCTGCAGTCAAATGCTCTACCACTGAGCTATACCCCCTGTAAAATATATTTTTCAAAGTAAAAAAAAATCCCAGTAATTTTCTTAAATACATCTGTAGAAGGTAAAACAACGAAGTGTTTGGCTTGTTAGACAGTACCAAAGATCACATTCAGATTGGGACATCATAAAGGGGGCACTCGGATTGAACCGGGGACCTCTTGATCTGCAGTCAAATGCTCTACCACTGAGCTATACCACCTGTAAAATATCTTTTTTCAAAGTAAAAAAAATCCCAGTAATTTTCTTAAATGCATCTGTAGAAACAGCCAACAACGAAGTGTTTGGCTTTTTGGACACTAGCATAACAGTACCCGAGATAACATTCAGATTTGGCCATGTCAAAGGGGGCAACCAGATTTGAACCGGGGACCTCTTGATCTGCAGTCAAATGCTCTACCACTGAGCTATACCCCCTTTCAGAGTCATTTTGGTAAAGAATAAAAAAATTCCAGGAATTTTCTCAAATACATCAGTATAAGGTTTTAATGATGTGATTGGCTTGTTGGAAACAAGCATAACAGTACCAAAGATCACATACAGATTGGGACATCATAAAGGGGGCACTCGGATTTGAACCGGGGACCTCTTGATCTGCAGTCAAATGCTCTACCACTGAGCTATACCCCCTGTAAAATATATTTTTCAAAGTAAAAAAAAATCCCAGTAATTTTCTTAAATGCATCTGTAGAAACAGCCAACAACGAAGTGTTTGGCTTTTTGGACACTAGCATAACAGTACCCGAGATAACATTCAGATTTGGCCATGTCAAAGGGGGCAACCGGATTTGAACCGGGGACCTCTTGATCTGCAGTCAAATGCTCTACCACTGAGCTATACCCCCTTTCAGAGACATTTTGGTAAAGAATAAAAAAATTCCAGGAATTTTCTCAAATACATCAGTATAAGGTAAAATAATGATGTGATTGGCTTGTTGGAAACTAGCATAACAGTACCAAATATCAAATACAGATTGGGACATCATAAAGGGGGCACTTGGATTTGAACCGGGGACCTCTTGATCTGCAGTCAAATGCTCTACCACTGAGCTATACCCCCTGTAAAATATATTTTTCAAAGTAAAAAAAAATCCCAGTAATTTTCTTAAATACATCTGTAAAAACAGCCAACAACGAAGTGTTTGGCTTGTTGGAAACTAGCATAACAGTACCAAAGATCACATACAGATTGGGACATCATAAAGGGGGCACTCGGATTTGAACCGGGGACCTCTTGATCTGCAGTCAAATTCTCTACCACTGAGCTATACCCCCTGTAAAATATATTTTTCAAAGTAAAAAAAAATCCCAGTAATTTTCTTAAATGCATCTGTAGAAACAGCCAACAACGAAGTGTTTGGCTTTTTGGACACTAGCATAACAGTACCCGAGATAACATTCAGATTTGGCCATGTCAAAGGGGGCAACCGGATTTGAACCGGGGACCTCTTGATCTGCAGTCAAATGCTCTACCACTGAGCTATACCCCCTGTAAAATATCTTTTTTCAAAGTAAAAAAAATCACAGTAATTTTCTTAAATGCATCTGTAGAAACAGCCAACAACGAAGTGTTTGGCTTTTTGGACACTAGCATAACAGTACCCGAGATAACATTCAGATTTGGCCATGCCAAAGGGGGCAACCGGATTTGAACCGGGGACCTCTTGATCTGCAGTCAAATGCTCTACCACTGAGCTATACCCCCTGTAAAATATATTTTTTCAAAGTAAAAAAAAATCCCAGTAATTTTCTTAAATGCATCTGTAGAAGGTAAAACAACGAAGTGTTTGGCTTGTTAGACAGTACCAAAGATCACATTCAGATTGGGACATCATAAAGGGGGCACTCGGATTTGAACCGGGGACCTCTTGATCTGCAGTCAAATGCTCTACCACTGAGCTATACCCCCTGTAAAATATCTTTTTTCAAAGTAAGAAAAATCCCAGTAATTTTCTTAAATGCATCTGTAGAAACAGCCAACAACGAAGTGTTTGGCTTTTTGGACACTAGCATAACAGTACCCGAGATAACATTCAGATTTGGCCATGTCAAAGGGGGCAACCGGATTTGAACCGGGGACCTCTTGATCTGCAATCAAATTCTCTACCACTGAGCTATACCCCCTTTCAGAAACATTTTGGTAAAGAATAAAAAAATTCCAGGAATTTTCTCAAATACATCAGTATGAGGTAAAATAATGATGTGATTGGCTTGTTGGAAACTAGCATAACAGTACCAAAGATCACATACAGATTGGGACATCATAAAGGGGGCACTCGGATTTGAACCGGGGACCTCTTGATCTGCAGTCAAATGCTCTACCACTGAGCTATACCCCCTGTAAAATATATTTTTTCAAAGTAAAAAAAATCCCAGTAATTTTCTTAAATGCATCTGTAGAAAGTAAAACAACGAAGTGTTTGGCTTGTTAGACAGTACCAAAGATCACATTCAGATTGGGACATCATAAAGGGGGCACTCGGATTTGAACCGGGGACCTCTTGATCTGCAGTCAAATGCTCTACCACTGAGCTATACCCCCTGTAAAATATATTCTTTCAAAGTAAAAAAAAATCCCAGTAATTTTCTTAAATGCATCTGTAGAAGGTAAAACAACGAAGTGTTTGGCTTGTTAGACAGTACCAAAGATCACATTCAGATTGGGACATCATAAAGGGGGCACTCGGATTTGAACCGGGGACCTCTTGATCTGCAGTCAAATGCTCTACCACTGAGCTATACCACCTGTAAAATATCTTTTTTCAAAGTAAAAAAAATCCCAGTAATTTTCTTAAATGCATCTGTAGAAACAGCCAACAACGAAGTGTTTGGCTTTTTGGACACTAGCATAACAGTACCCGAGATAACATTCAGATTTGGCCATGTCAAAGGGGGCAACCAGATTTGAACCGGGGACCTCTTGATCTGCAGTCAAATGCTCTACCACTGAGCTATACCCCCTTTCAGAGTCATTTTGGTAAAGAATAAAAAAATTCCAGGAATTTTCTCAAATACATCAGTATAAGGTTTTAATGATGTGATTGGCTTGTTGGAAACAAGCATAACAGTACCAAAGATCACATACAGATTGGGACATCATAAAGGGGGCACTCGGATTTGAACCGGGGACCTCTTGATCTGCAGTCAAATGCTCTACCACTGAGCTATACCCCCTGTAAAATATATTTTTCAAAGTAAAAAAAAATCCCAGTAATTTTCTTAAATGCATCTGTAGAAACAGCCAACAACGAAGTGTTTGGCTTTTTGGACACTAGCATAACAGTACCCGAGATAACATTCAGATTTGGCCATGTCCAATCGGGCAACCGGATTTGAACCGGGGACCTCTTGATCTGCAGTCAAATGCTCTACCACTGAGCTATACCCCCTGTAAAATATCTTTTTTCAAAGTAAGAAAAATCCCAGTAATTTTCTTAAATGCATCTGTAGAAACAGCCAACAACGAAGTGTTTGGCTTTTTGGACACTAGCATAACAGTACCCGAGATAACATTCAGATTGGGACATCATAAAGGGGGCACTCGGATTTGAACCGGGGACCTCTTGATCTGCAGTCAAATGCTCTACCACTGAGCTATACCCCCTTTCAGAGACATTTTGGTAAAGAATAAAAAAATTCCAGGAATTTTGTCAAATACATCAGTATAAGGTAAAATAATGATGTGATTGGCATGTTGGAAACTAGCATAACAGTACCAAAGATAACATACAGATTGGGACATCATAAAGGGGGCACTCGGATTTAAACCGGGGACCTCTTGATCTGCAGTCAAATGCTCTACCACTGAGCTATACCCCCCTTTCAGAGACATTTTGGTAAAGAATAAAAAAATTCCAGGAAATTTCTCAAATACATCAGTATAAGGTAAAATAATGATGTGATTGGCATGTTGTAAACTAGCATAACAGTACCAAAGATAACATACAGAGTGGGACATCATAAAGGGGGCACTCGGATTTGAACCGGGGACCTCTTGATCTGCAGTCAAATGCTCTACCACTGAGCTATACCCCCTGTAAAATATATTTTTTCAAAGTAAAAAAAAAATCTCAGTAATTTTCTTAAATGCATCTGTAGAAGGTAAAACAACGAAGTGTTTGGCTGGTTAGACAGTACCAAAGATCACATTCATATTGGGACATCATAAAGGGGGCACTCGGATTTGAACCGGGGACCTCTTGATCTGCAGTCAAATGCTCTACCACTGAGCTATACCCCCTGTAAAATATATTTTTTCAAAGTAAAAAAAAATCCCAGTAATTTTCTTAAATGCATCTGTAGAAGGTAAAACAACGAAGTGTTTGGCTTGTTAGACAGTACCAAAGATCACATTCAGATTGGGACATCATAAAGGGGGCACTCGGATTTGAACCGGGGACCTCTTGATCTGCAGTCAAATGCTCTACCACTGAGCTATACCCCCTGTAAAATATCTTTTTTCAAAGTAAGAAAAATCCCAGTAATTTTCTTAAATGCATCTGTAGAAACAGCCAACAACGAAGTGTTTGGCTTTTTGGACACTAGCATAACAGTACCCGAGATAACATTCAGATTTGGCCATGTCAAAGGGGGCAACCGGATTTGAACCGGGGACCTCTTGATCTGCAATCAAATTCTCTACCACTGAGCTATACCCCCTTTCAGAAACATTTTGGTAAAGAATAAAAAAATTCCAGGAATTTTCTCAAATACATCAGTATGAGGTAAAATAATGATGTGATTGGCTTGTTGGAAACTAGCATAACAGTACCAAAGATCACATACAGATTGGGACATCATAAAGGGGGCACTCGGATTTGAACCGGGGACCTCTTGATCTGCAGTCAAATGCTCTACCACTGAGCTATACCCCCTGTAAAATATATTTTTTCAAAGTAAAAAAAATCCCAGTAATTTTCTTAAATGCATCTGTAGAAAGTAAAACAACGAAGTGTTTGGCTTGTTAGACAGTACCAAAGATCACATTCAGATTGGGACATCATAAAGGGGGCACTCGGATTTGAACCGGGGACCTCTTGATCTGCAGTCAAATGCTCTACCACTGAGCTATACCCCCTGTAAAATATATTCTTTCAAAGTAAAAAAAAATCCCAGTAATTTTCTTAAATGCATCTGTAGAAGGTAAAACAACGAAGTGTTTGGCTTGTTAGACAGTACCAAAGATCACATTCAGATTGGGACATCATAAAGGGGGCACTCGGATTTGAACCGGGGACCTCTTGATCTGCAGTCAAATGCTCTACCACTGAGCTATACCCCCTGTAAAATATATTTTTTCAAAGTAAAAAAAATCCCAGTAATTTTCTTAAATGCATCTGTAGAAAGTAAAACAACGAAGTGTTTGGCTTGTTAGACAGTACCAAAGATCACATTCAGATTGGGACATCATAAAGGGGGCACTCGGATTTGAACCGGGGACCTCTTGATCTGCAGTCAAATGCTCTACCACTGAGCTATACCCCCTGTAAAATATATTCTTTCAAAGTAAAAAAAAATCCCAGTAATTTTCTTAAATGCATCTGTAGAAGGTAAAACAACGAAGTGTTTGGCTTGTTAGACAGTACCAAAGATCACATTCAGATTGGGACATCATAAAGGGGGCACTCGGATTTGAACCGGGGACCTCTTGATCTGCAGTCAAATGCTCTACCACTGAGCTATACCACCTGTAAAATATCTTTTTTCAAAGTAAGAAAAATCCCAGTAATTTTCTTAAATGCATCTGTAGAAACAGCCAACAACGAAGTGTTTGGCTTTTTGGACACTAGCATAACAGTACCCGAGATAACATTCAGATTTGGCCATGTCAAAGGGGGCAACCGGATTTGAACCGGGGACCTCTTGATCTGCAGTCAAATGCTCTACCACTGAGCTGTACCCCCTTTCAGAGACATTTTGGTAAAGAATAAAAAAATTCCAGGAATTTTCTCAAATACATCAGTATAAGGTAAAATAATGATGTGATTGGCTTGTTGGAAACTAGCATAACAGTACCAAAGATCACATACAGATTGGGACATCATAAAGGGGGCACTCGGATTTGAACCGGGGACCTCTTGATCTGCATTCAAATGCTCTACCACTGAGCTATACCCCCTTTCAGAGACATTTTGGTAAAGAATAAAAAAATTCCAGGAATTTTCTCAAATACATCAGTATAAGGTAAAATAATGATGTGATTGGCATGTTGTAAACTAGCATAACAGTACCAAAGATAACATACAGATTGGGACATCATAAAGGGGGCACTCGGATTTGAACCGGGGACCTCTTGATCTGCAGTCAAATGCTCTACCACTGAGCTATACCCCCTGTAAAATATATTTTTTCAAAGTAAAAAAAAATCCCAGTAATTTTCTTAAATGCATCTGTAGAAGGTAAAACAACGAAGTGTTTGGCTTGTTAGACAGTACCAAAGATAACATACAGCTTGGGACATCATAAAGGGGGCACTCGGATTTGAACCGGTGACCTCTTGATCTGCAGTCAAATGCTCTACCACTGAGCTATACCCCCTGTAAAATATCTTTTTTCAAAGTAAAAAAAATCCCAGTAATTTTCTTAAATGCATCTGTAGAAACAGCCAACAACGAAGTGTTTGGCTTTTTGGACACTAGCATAACAGTACCCGAGATAACATTCAGATTTGGCCATGTCAAAGGGGGGCAACCGGATTTGAACCGGGGACCTCTTGATCTGCAGTCAAATGCTCTACCACTGAGCTATACCCCCTTTCAGAGACATTTTGGTAAAGAATAAAAAAATTCCAGGAATTTTCTCAAATACATCAGTATAAGGTAAAATAATGATGTGATTGGCTTGTTGGAAACTAGCATAACAGTACCAAATATCAAATACAGATTGGGACATCATAAAGGGGGCACTTGGATTTGAACCGGGGACCTCTTGATCTGCAGTCAAATGCTCTACCACTGAGCTATACCCCCTGTAAAATATATTTTTCAAAGTAAAAAAAAATCCCAGTAATTTTCTTAAATACATCTGTAAAAACAGCCAACAACGAAGTGTTTGGCTTGTTGGAAACTAGCATAACAGTACCAAAGATCACATACAGATTGGGACATCATAAAGGGGGCACTCGGATTTGAACCGGGGACCTCTTGATCTGCAGTCAAATGCTCTACCACTGAGCTATACCCCCTGTAAAATATATTTTTCAAAGTAAAAAAAAATCCCAGTAATTTTCTTAAATGCATCTGTAGAAACAGCCAACAACGAAGTGTTTGGCTTTTTGGACACTAGCATAACAGTACCCGAGATAACATTCAGATTTGGCCATGTCAAAGGGGGCAACCGGATTTGAACCGGGGACCTCTTGATCTGCAGTCAAATGCTCTACCACTGAGCTATACCCCCTGTAAAATATATTTTTTCAAAGTAAAAAAAATCCCAGTAATTTTCTTAAATACATCTGTAAAAACAGCCAACAACGAAGTGTTTGGCTTTTTGGACCCTAGCATAACAGTACCCGAGATAACATTCAGATTTGGCCATGTCAAAGGGGGCAACCAGATTTGAACCGGGGACCTCTTGATCTGCAGTCAAATGCTCTACCACTGAGCTATACCCCCTTTCAGAGACATTTTGGTAAAGAATAAAAAAATTCCAGGAATTTTCTCAAATACATCAGTATAAGGTAAAATAATGATGTGATTTGCTTGTTGGAAACTAGCATAACAGTACCAAAGATAACATACAGATTGGGACATCATAAAGGGGGCACTCGGATTTGAACCGGGGACCTCTTGATCTGCAGTCAAATGCTCTACCACTGAGCTATACCCCCTGCAAAATATATTTTTCAAAGTAAAAAAAAATCCCAGTAATTTTCTTAAATACATCTGTAAAAACAGCCAACAACGAAGTGTTTGGCTTGTTGGAAACTAGCATAACAGTAC
Source organism: Phoxinus dragarum (assembly GCA_033366665.1). Taxonomy (NCBI): domain Eukaryota; kingdom Metazoa; phylum Chordata; class Actinopteri; order Cypriniformes; family Leuciscidae; genus Phoxinus; species Phoxinus dragarum. Next base: position 34,674 of record JARPMJ010002742.1, read on the forward strand.
CAAAGATCACATACAGATTGGGACATCATAAAGGGGGCACTCGGATTTGAACCGGGGACCTCTTGATCTGCAGTCAAATGCTCTACCACTGAGCTATACCCCCTGTAAAATATATTTTTCAAAGTAAAAAAAAATCCCAGTAATTTTCTTAAATGCATCTGTAGAAACAGCCAACAACGAAGTGTTTGGCTTTTTGGACACTAGCATAACAGTACCCGAGATAACATTCAGATTTGGCCATGTCAAAGGGGGCAACCGGATTTGAACCGGGGACCTCTTGATCTGCAGTCAAATGCTCTACCACTGAGCTATACCCCCTGTAAAATATCTTTTTTCAAAGTAAAAAAAATCACAGTAATTTTCTTAAATGCATCTGTAGAAACAGCCAACAACGAAGTGTTTGGCTTTTCGGACACTAGCATAACGGTACCCGAGATAACATTCAGATTTGGCCATGCCAAAGGGGGCAACCGGATTTGAACCGGGGACCTCTTGATCTGCATTCAAATGCTCTACCACTGAGCTATACCCCCTGTAAAATATATTTTTTCAAAGTAAAAAAAAATCCCAGTAATTTTCTTAAATGCATCTGTAGAAGGTAAAACAACGAAGTGTTTGGCTTGTTAGACAGTACCAAAGATCACATTCAGATTGGGACATCATAAAGGGGGCACTCGGATTTGAACCGGGGACCTCTTGATCTGCAGTCAAATGCTCTACCACTGAGCTATACCCCCTGTAAAATATCTTTTTTCAAAGTAAGAAAAATCCCAGTAATTTTCTTAAATGCATCTGTAGAAACAGCCAACAACGAAGTGTTTGGCTTTTTGGACACTAGCATAACAGTACCCGAGATAACATTCAGATTTGGCCATGTCAAAGGGGGCAACCGGATTTGAACCGGGGACCTCTTGATCTGCAATCAAATTCTCTACATACTGAGCTATACCCCCTTTCAGAAACATTTTGGTAAAGAATAAAAAAATTCCAGGAATTTTCTCAAATACATCAGTATGAGGTAAAATAATGATGTGATTGGCTTGTTGGAAACTAGCATAACAGTACCAAAGATCACATACAGATTGGGACATCATAAAGGGGGCACTCGGATTTGAACCGGGGACCTCTTGATCTGCAGTCAAATGCTCTACCACTGAGCTATACCCCCTGTAAAATATATTTTTTCAAAGTAAAAAAAATCCCAGTAATTTTCTTAAATGCATCTGTAGAAAGTAAATTAACGAAGTGTTTGGCTTGTTAGACAGTACCAAAGATCACATTCAGATTGGGACATCATAAAGGGGGCACTCGGATTTGAACCGGGGACCTCTTGATCTGCAGTCAAATGCTCTACCACTGAGCTATACCCCCTGTAAAATATATTCTTTCAAAGTAAAAAAAAATCCCAGTAATTTTCTTAAATGCATCTGTAGAAGGTAAAACAACGAAGTGTTTGGCTTGTTAGACAGTACCAAAGATCACATTCAGATTGGGACATCATAAAGGGGGCACTCGGATTTGAACCGAGGACCTCTTGATCTGCAGTCAAATGCTCTACCACTGAGCTATACCACCTGTAAAATATCTTTTTTCAAAGTAAAAAAAATCCCAGTAATTTTCTTAAATGCATCTGTAGAAACAGCCAACAACGAAGTGTTTGGCTTTTTGGACACTAGCATAACAGTACCCGAGATAACATTCAGATTTGGCCATGTCAAAGGGGGCAACCAGATTTGAACCGGGGACCTCTTGATCTGCAGTCAAATGCTCTACCACTGAGCTATACCCCCTTTCAGAGTCATTTTGGTAAAGAATAAAAAAATTCCAGGAATTTTCTCAAATACATCAGTATAAGGTTTTAATGATGTGATTGGCTTGTTGGAAACTAGCATAACAGTACCAAAGATCACATACAGATTGGGACATCATAAAGGGGGCACTCGGATTTGAACCGGGGACCTCTTGATCTGCAGTCAAATGCTCTACCACTGAGCTATACCCCCTGTAAAATATATTTTTCAAAGTTAAAAAAAATCCCAGTAATTTTCTTAAATGCATCTGTAGAAACAGCCAACAACGAAGTGTTTGGCTTTTTGGACACTAGCATAACAGTACCCGAGATAACATTCAGATTTGGCCATGTCCAATCGGGCAACCGGATTTGAACCGGGGACCTCTTGATCTGCAGTCAAATGCTCTACCACTGAGCTATACCCCCTGTAAAATATCTTTTTTCAAAGTAAGAAAAATCCCAGTAATTTTCTTAAATGCATCTGTAGAAACAGCCAACAACGAAGTGTTTTGCTTTTTGGACACTAGCATAACAGTACCCGAGATAACATTCAGATTGGGACATCATAAAGGGGGCACTCGGATTTGAACCGGGGACCTCTTGATCTGCAGTCAAATGCTCTACCACTGAGCTATACCCCCTTTCAGAGACATTTTGGTAAAGAATAAAAAAATTCCAGGAATTTTGTCAAATACATCAGTATAAGGTAAAATAATGATGTGATTGGCATGTTGGAAACTAGCATAACAGTACCAAAGATAACATACAGATTGGGACATCATAAAGGGGGCACTCGGATTTAAACCGGGGACCTCTTGATCTGCAGTCAAATGCTCTACCACTGAGCTATACCCCCTTTCAGAGACATTTTGGTAAAGAATAAAAAAATTCCAGGAAATTTTTCAAATACATCAGTATAAGGTAAAATAATGATGTGATTGGCATGTTGTAAACTAGCATAACAGTACCAAAGATAACATACAGAGTGGGACATCATAAAGGGGGCACTCGGATTTGAACCGGGGACCTCTTGATCTGCAGTCAAATGCTCTACCACTGAGCTATACCCCCTGTAAAATATATTTTTTCAAAGTAAAAAAAAAATCTCAGTAATTTTCTTAAATGCATCTGTAGAAGGTAAAACAACGAAGTGTTTGGCTGGTTAGACAGTACCAAAGATCACATTCATATTGGGACATCATAAAGGGGGCACTCGGATTTGAACCGGGGACCTCTTGATCTGCAGTCAAATGCTCTACCACTGAGCTATACCCCCTGTAAAATATATTTTTTCAAAGTAAAAAAAATCCCAGTAATTTTCTTAAATACATCTGTAAAAACAGCCAACAACGAAGTGTTTGGCTTTTTGGACACTAGCATAACAGTACCCGAGATAAAATTCAGATTTGGCCATGTCAAAGGGGGCAACCAGATTTGAACCGGGGACCTCTTGATCTGCAGTCAAATGCTCTACCACTGAGCTATACCCCCTGTAAAATATCTTTTTTCAAAGTAAAAAAAATCCCAGTAATTTTCTTAAATACATCTGTAGAAACAACCAACAACGAAGTGTTTGGCTTTTTGGACACTAGCATAACAGTACCCGAGATAACATTCAGATTTGGCCATGTCAAAGGGGGCAACCGGATTTGAACCGGGGACCTCTTGATCTGCAGTCAAATGCTCTACCACTGAGCTATACCCCCTGTAAAATATCTTTTTTCAAAGTAAAAAAAATCCCAGTAATTTTCTTAAATGCATCTGTAGAAACAGCCAACAACGAAGTGTTTGGCTTTTTGGACACTAGCATAACAGTACCCGAGATAACATTCAGATTTGGCCATGTCAAAGGGGGCAACCGGATTTGAACCGGGGACCTCTTGATCTGCATTCAAATGCTCTGCCACTGAGCTATACCCCCTTTCAGAGAAATTTTGGTAAAGAATAAAAAAATTCCAGGAATTTTCTCAAATACATCAGTATAAGGTAAAATAATGATGTGATTGGCATGTTGTAAACTAGCATAACAGTACCAAAGATAACATACAGATTGGGACATCATAAAGGGGGCACTCGGATTTGAACCAGGGACCTCTTGATCTGCAGTCAAATGCTCTACCACTGAGCTATACCCCCTGTAAAATATATTTTTTCAAAGTAAAAAAAAATCCCAGTAATTTTCTTAAATGCATCTGTAGAAGGTAAAACAACGAAGTGTTTGGCTTGTTAGACAGTACCAAAGATCACATTCAGATTGGGACATCATAAAGGGGGCACTCTGATTTGAACCGGGGACCTCTTGATCTGCAGTCAAATGCTCTACCACTGAGCTATACCCCCTGTAAAATAAAATTTTTCAAAGTAAAAAAAATCCCAGTAATTTTCTTAAATACATCTGTAGAAACAGCCAACAACGAAGTGTTTGGCTTTTTGGACACCAGCATAACAGTACCCGAGATAACATTCAGATTTGGCCATGTCAAAGGGGGCAACCGGATTTGAACCGGGGACCTCTTGATCTGCAGTCAAATGCTCTACCACTGAGCTATACCCCCTTTCAGAGACATTTTGGTAAAGAATAAAAAAATTCCAGGAATTTTCTCAAATACATCAGTATAAGGTAAAATATTGATGTGATTGGCATGTTGTAAACTAGCATAACAGTACCAAAGATAACATACAGATTGGGACATCATAAAGGGGGCACTCGGATTTGAACCGGGGACCTCTTGATCTGCAGTCAAATGCTCTACCACTGAGCTATACCCCCTGTAAAATATATTTTTTCAAAGTAAAAAAAAAATCTCAGTAATTTTCTTAAATGCATCTGTACAAGGTAAAACAACGAAGTGTTTGGCTTGTTAGACAGTACCAAAGATCACATTCATATTGGGACATCATAAAGGGGGCACACAGATTTGAACCGGGGACCTCTTGATCTGCAGTCAAATGCTCTACCACTGAGCTATACCCCCTGTAAAATATATTTTTTCAAAGTAAAAAAAAATCCCAGTAATTTTCTTAAATGCATCTGTAGAAACAGCCAACAACGAAGTGTTTGGCTTTTTGGACACTAGCATAACAGTACCCGAGATAACATTCAGATTTGGCCATGTCAAAGGGGGCAACCGGATTTGAACCGGGGACCTCTTGATCTGCAGTCAAATGCTCTACCACTGAGCTATACCCCCTTTCAGAAACATTTTGGTAAAGAATAAAAAAATTCCAGGAATTTTCTCAAATACATCAGTATAAGGTAAAATAATGATGTGATTGGCTTGTTGGAAACTAGCATAACAGTACCAAAGATCACATACAGATTGGGACATCATAAAGGGGGCACTCGGATTTGAACCGGGGACCTCTTGATCTGCAGTCAAATGCTCTACCACTGAGCTATACCCCCTGTAAAATATATTCTTTCAAAGTAAAAAAAAATCCCAGTAATTTTCTTAAATGCATCTGTAGAAGGTAAAACAACGAAGTGTTTGGCTTGTTAGACAGTACCAAAGATCACATTCAGATTGGGACATCATAAAGGGGGCACTCGGATTTGAACCGGGGACCTCTTGATCTGCAGTCAAATGCTCTACCACTGAGCTATACCCCCTGTAAAATATCTCTTTTCAAAGTAAAAAAAATCCCAGTAATTTTCTTAAATGCATCTGTAGAAACAGCCAACAACGAAGTGTTTGGCTTTTTGGACACTAGCATAACAGTACCCGAGATAACATTCAGATTTGGCCATGTCAAAGGGGGCAACCGGATTTGAACCGGGGACCTCTTGATCTGCAGTCAAATGCTCTACCACTGAGCTATACCCCCTGTAAAATATCTTTTTTCAAAGTAAAAAAAATCCCAGTAATTTTCTTAAATACATCTGTAAAAACAGCCAACAACGAAGTGTTTGGCTTTTTGGACCCTAGCATAACAGTACCCGAGATAACATTCAGATTTGGCCATGTCAAAGGGGGCAACCAGATTTGAACCGGGGACCTCTTGATCTGCAGTCAAATGCTCTACCACTGAGCTATACCCCCTGTAAAATATATTTTTTCAAAGTAAAAAAAAAATCTCAGAAAATTTTCTTAAATGCATCTGTAGAAGGTAAAACAACGAAGTGTTTGGCTTGTTAGAGAGTACCAAAGATCACATTCAGATTGGGACATCATAAAGGGGGCACTCGGATTTGAACCGGGGACCTCTTGATCTGCAGTCAAATGCTCTACCACTGAGCTATACCCCCTGTAACATATATTTTTCAAAGTAAAAAAAAATCCCAGTAATTTTCTTAAATGCATCTGTAGAAACAGCCAACAACGAAGTGTTTGGCTTTTTGGACACTAGCATAACAGTACCCGAGATAACATTCAGATTTGGCCATGTCAAAGGGGGCAACCGGATTTGAACCGGGGACCTCTTGATCTGCAGTCAAATGCTCTACCACTGAGCTATACCCCCTGTAAAATATCTTTTTTCAAAGTAAGAAAAATCCCAGTAATTTTCTTAAATGCATCTGTAGAAACAGCCAACAACGAAGTGTTTGGCTTTTTGGACACTAGCATAACAGTACCCGAGATAACATTCAGATTTGGCCATGTCAAAGGGGGCAACCGGATTTGAACCGGGGACCTCTTGATCTGCATTCAAATGCTCTACCACTGAGCTATACCCCCTTTCAGAGACATTTTGGTAAAGAATAAAAAAATTCCAGGAATTTTCTCAAATACATCAGTATAAGGTAAAATAATGATGTGATTGGCATGTTGTAAACTAGCATAACAGTACCAAAGATAACATACAGATTGGGACATCATAAAGGGGGCACTCGGATTTGAACCGGGGACCTCTTGATCTGCAGTCAAATGCTCTACCACTGAGCTATACCCCCTGTAAAATATATTTTTTTAAAGTAAAAAAAAATCCCAGTAATTTTCTTAAATGCATCTTTAGAAGGTAAAACAATGAAGTGTTTGGCTTGTTAGACAGTACCAAAGATCACATTCAGATTGGGACATCATAAAGGGGGCACTCGGATTTGAACCGGGGACCTCTTGATCTGCAGTCAAATGCTCTATCACTGAGCTATACCCCCTGTAAAATATCTTTTTTCAAAGTAAAAAAAATCCCAGTAATTTTCTTAAATGCATCTGTAGAAACAGCCAACAACGAAGTGTTTGGCTTTTTGGACACTAGCATAACAGTACCCGAGATAACATTCAGATTTGGCCATGTCAAAGGGGGCAACCGGATTTGAACCGGGGACCTCTTGATCTGCAGTCAAATGCTCTACCACTGAGCTATACCCCCTTTCAGAAACATTTTGGTAAAGAATAAAAAAATTCCAGGAATTTTCTCAAATACATCAGTATAAGGTAAAATAATGATGTGATTGGCTTGTTGGAAACTAGCATAACAGTACCAAAGATCACATACAGATTGGGACATCATAAACGGGGCACTCGGATTTGAACCGGGGACCTCTTGATCTGCAGTCAAATGCTCTACCACTGAGCTATACCCCCTGTAAAATATATTTTTTCAAAGTAAAAAAAAATCCCAGTAATTTTCTTAAATGCATCTGTAGAAGGTAAAACAACGAAGTGTTTGGCTTGTTAGACAGTACCAAAGATCACATTCAGATTGGGACATCATAAAGGGGGCACTCGGATTTGAACCGGGGACCTCTTGATCTGCAGTCAAATGCTCTACCACTGAGCTATACCCCCTGTAAAATATCTTTTTTCAAAGTAAGAAAAATCCCAGTAATTTTCTTAAATGCATCTGTAGAAACAGCCAACAACGAAGTGTTTGGCTTTTTGGACACTAGCATAACAGTACCCGAGATAACATTCAGATTTGGCCATGTCAAAGGGGGCAACCGGATTTGAACCGGGGACCTCTTGATCTGCAGTCAAATGCTCTACCACTGAGCTATACCACCTGTAAAATATCTTTTTTCAAAGTAAAAAAAATCCCAGTAATTTTCTTAAATACATCTGTAAAAACAGCCAACAACGAAGTGTTTGGCTTTTTGGACCCTAGCATAACAGTACCCGAGATAACATTCAGATTTGGCCATGTCAAAGGGGGCAACCAGATTTGAACCGGGGACCTCTTGATCTGCAGTCAAATGCTCTACCACTGAGCTATACCCCCTTTCAGAGACATTTTGGTAAAGAATAAAAAAATTCCAGGAATTTTCTCAAATACATCAGTATAAGGTAAAATAATGATGTGATTGGCTTGTTGGAAACTAGCATAACAGTACCAAAGATCACATACAGATTGGGACATCATAAAGGGGGCACTCGGATTTGAACCGGGGACCTCTTGATCTGCAGTCAAATGCTCTACCACTGAGCTATACCCCCTGTAACATATATTTTTCAAAGTAAAAAAAAATCCCAGTAATTTTCTTAAATGCATCTGTAGAAACAGCCAACAACGAAGTGTTTGGCTTTTTGGACACTAGCATAACAGTACCCGAGATAACATTCAGATTTGGCCATGTCAAAGGGGGCAACCGGATTTGAACCGGGGACCTCTTGATCTGCAGTCAAATGCTCTACCACTGAGCTATACCCCCTGTAAAATATCTTTTTTCAAAGTAAAAAAAATCCCAGTAATTTTCTTAAATACATCTGTAAAAACAGCCAACAACGAAGTGTTTGGCTTTTTGGACCCTAGCATAACAGTACCCGAGATAACATTCAGATTTGGCCATGTCAAAGGGGGCAACCAGATTTGAACCGGGGACCTCTTGATCTGCAGTCAAATGCTCTACCACTGAGCTATACCCCCTTTCAGAGACATTTTGGTAAAGAATAAAAAAATTCCAGGAATTTTCTCAAATACATCAGTATAAGGTAAAATAATGATGTGATTGGCTTGTTGGAAACTAGCATAACAGTACCAAAGATCACATACAGATTGGGACATCATAAAGGGGGCACTCGGATTTGAACCGGGGACCTCTTGATCTGCAGTCAAATGCTCTACCACTGAGCTATACCCCCTGTAACATATATTTTTCAAAGTAAAAAAAAATCCCAGTAATTTTCTTAAATGCATCTGTAGAAACAGCCAACAACGAAGTGTTTGGCTTTTTGGACACTAGCATAACAGTACCCGAGATAACATTCAGATTTGGCCATGTCAAAGGGGGCAACCGGATTTGAACCGGGGACCTCTTGATCTGCAGTCAAATGCTCTACCACTGAGCTATACCCCCTGTAAAATATCTTTTTTCAAAGTAAGAAAAATCCCAGGAATTTTCTTAAATGCATCTGTAGAAACAGCCAACAACGAAGTGTTTGGCTTTTTGGACACTAGCATAACAGTACCCGAGATAACATTCAGATTTGGCCATGTCAAAGGGGGCAACCGGATTTGAACCGGGGACCTCTTGATCTGCATTCAAATGCTCTACCACTGAGCTATACCCCCTTTCAGAGACATTTTGGTAAAGAATAAAAAAATTCCAGGAATTTTCTCAAATACATCAGTATAAGGTAAAATAATGATGTGATTGGCATGTTGTAAACTAGCATAACAGTACCAAAGATAACATACAGATTGGGACATCATAAAGGGGGCACTCGGATTTGAACCGGGGACCTCTTGATCTGCAGTCAAATGCTCTACCACTGAGCTATACCCCCTTTCAGAGACATTTTGGTAAAGAATAAAAAAATTCCAGGAAATTTCTCAAATACATCAGTATAAGGTAAAATAATGATGTGATTGGCATGTTGTAAACTAGCATAACAGTACCAAAGATAACATACAGAGTGGGACATCATAAAGGGGGCACTCGGATTTGAACCGGGGACCTCTTGATCTGCAGTCAAATGCTCTACCACTGAGCTATACCCCCTGTAAAATATATTTTTTCAAAGTAAAAAAAAAATCTCAGTAATTTTCTTAAATGCATCTGTACAAGGTAAAACAACGAAGTGTTTGGCTTGTTAGACAGTACCAAAGATCACATTCATATTGGGACATCATAAAGGGGGCACTCAGGTTTGAACCGGGGACCTCTTGATCTGCAGTCAAATGCTCTACCACTGAGCTATACCCCCTGTAAAATATATTTTTTCAAAGTAAAAAAAATCCCAGTAATTTTCTTAAATGCATCTGTAGAAAGTAAAACAACGAAGTGTTTGGCTTGTTAGACAGTACCAAAGATCACATTCAGATTGGGACATCATAAAGGGGGCACTCGGATTTGAACCGGGGACCTCTTGATCTGCAGTCAAATGCTCTACCACTGAGCTATACCCCTGTAAAAATTCTTTCAAAGTAAAAAAAAATCCCAGTAATTTTCTTAAATGCATCTGTAGAAGGTAAAACAACGAAGTGTTTGGCTTGTTAGACAGTACCAAAGATCACATTCAGATTGGGACATCATAAAGGGGGCACTCGGATTTGAACCGGGGACCTCTTGATCTGCAGTCAAATGCTCTACCACTGAGCTATACCCCCTTTCAGAAACATTTTGGTAAAGAATAAAAAAATTCCAGGAATTTTCTCAAATACATCAGTATAAGGTAAAATAATGATGTGATTGGCTTGTTGGAAACTAGCATAACAGTACCAAAGATCACATACAGATTGGGACATCATAAAGGGGGCACTCGGATTTGAACCGGGGACCTCTTGATCTGCAGTCAAATGCTCTACCACTGAGCTATACCCCCTGTAAAATATATTTTTTCAAAGTAAAAAAAATCCCAGTAATTTTCTTAAATGCATCTGTAGAAAGTAAAACAACGAAGTGTTTGGCTTGTTAGACAGTACCAAAGATCACATTCAGATTGGGACATCATAAAGGGGGCACTCGGATTTGAACCGGGGACCTCTTGATCTGCAGTCAAATGCTCTACCACTGAGCTATACCCCCTGTAAAATATATTCTTTCAAAGTAAAAAAAAATCCCAGTAATTTTCTTAAATGCATCTGTAGAAGGTAAAACAACGAAGTGTTTGGCTTGTTAGACAGTACCAAAGATCACATTCAGATTGGGACATCATAAAGGGGGCACTCGGATTTGAACCGGGGACCTCTTGATCTGCAGTCAAATGCTCTACCACTGAGCTATACCCCCTGTAAAATATCTCTTTTCAAAGTAAAAAAAATCCCAGTAATTTTCTTAAATGCATCTGTAGAAACAGCCAACAACGAAGTGTTTGGCTTTTTGGACACTAGCATAACAGTACCCGAGATAACATTCAGATTTGGCCATGTCAAAGGGGGCAACCGGATTTGAACCGGGGACCTCTTGATCTGCAGTCAAATGCTCTACCACTGAGCTATAACCCCTTTCAGAGACATTTTGGTAAAGAATAAAAAAATTCCAGGAATTTTCTCAAATACATCAGTATAAGGTAAAATAATGATGTGATTGGCTTGTTGGAAACTAGCATAACAGTACCAAAGATCACATACAGATTGGGACATCATAAAGGGGGCACTCGGATTTGAACCGGGGACCTCTTGATCTGCAGTCAAATGCTCTTCCACTGAGCTATACCCCCTGTAAAATATATTTTTTCAAAGTAAAAAAAATCCCCGTCATTTTCTTAAATGCATCTGTAGAAGGTAAAACAACGAAGTGTTTGGCTTGTTAGACAGTACCAAAGATCACATTCAGATTGGGACATCATAAAGGGGGCACTCGGATTTGAACCGGGGACCTCTTGATCTGCAGTCAAATGCTCTACCACTGAGCTATACCGCCTGTAAAATATATTTTTTCAAAGTAAAAAAAAATCCCAGTAATTTTCTTAAATGCATCTGTAGAAGGTAAAACAACGAAGTGTTTGGCTTGTTAGACAGTACCAAAGATCACATTCAGATTGGGACATCATAAAGGGGGCACTTGGATTTGAACCGGGGACCTCTTGATCTGCAGTCAAATGCTCTACCACTGAGCTATACCCCCTGTAAAATAACATTTTTCAAAGTAAAAAAAATCCCAGTAATTTTCTTAAATACATCTGTAGAAACAGCCAACAACGAAGTGTTTGGCTTTTTGGACACTAGCATAACAGTACCCGAGATAACATTCAGATTTGGACATGTCAAAGGTGGCAACCGGATTTGAACCAGGGACCTCTTGATCTGCAGCCAAATGCTCTACCACTGAGCTATACCCCCTTTCAGAGACATTTTGGTAAAGAATAAAAAAATTCCAGGAATTTTCTCAAATAAATCAGTATAAGGTAAAATAATGATGTGATTGGCATGTTGGAAACTAGCATAACAGTACCAAAGATAACATACAGATTGGGACATCATAAAGGGGGCACTCGGATTTGAACCGGTGACCTCTTGATCAGCAGTCAAATTATCTACCACTGAGCTATACCACCTGTAAAATATATTTTTTCAAAGTAAGAAAAATCCCAGTAATTTTCTTAAATACATCTGTAAAAACAGCCAACAACGAAGTGTTTGGCTTTTTGGACCCTAGCATAACAGTACCCGAGATAACATTCAGATTTGGCCATGTCAAAGGGGGCAACCGGATTTGAACCGGGGACCTCTTGATCTGCAGTCAAATGCTCTACCACTGAGCTATACCCCCTGTAAAATATCATTTTTCAAAGTAAGAAAAATCCCAGTAATTTTCTTAAATGCATCTGTAGAAACAGCCAACAACGAAGTGTTTGGCTTTTTGGACACTAGCATAACAGTACCCGAGATAACATTCAGATTTGGCCATGTCAAAGGGGGCAACCGGATTTGAACCGGGGACCTCTTGATCTGCAGTCAAATGCTCTACCACTGAGCTATACCCCCTGTAAAATATATTTTTTTCAAAGTAAAAAAAAATCCCAGTAATTTTCTTAAATGCATCTGTAGAAGGTAAAACAACAAAGTGTTTGGCTTGTTAGACAGTACCAAAGATCACATTCAGATTGGGACATCATAAAGGGGGCACTCGGATTTGAACCGGGGACCTCTTGATCTGCAGTCAAATGCTCTACCACTGAGCTATACCCCCTGTAAAATAAAATTTTTAAAAGTAAAAAAAATCCCAGTAATTTTCTTAAATACATCTGTAGAAACAGCCAACAACGAAGTGTTTGGCTTTTTGGACACTAGCATAACAGTACCCGAGATAACATTCAGATTTGGACATGTCAAAGGGGGCAACCGGATTTGAACCAGGGACCTCTTGATCTGCAGCCAAATGCTCTACCACTGAGCTATACCCCCTTTCAGAGACATTTTGGTAAAGAATAAAAAAATTCCAGGAATTTTCTCAAATACATCAGTATAAGGTAAAATAATGATGTGATTGGCATGTTGGAAACTAGCATAACAGTACCAAAGATAACATACAGATTGGGACATCATAAAGGGGGCACTCGGATTTGAACCGGGGACCTCTTGATCAGCAGTCAAATTATCTACCACTGAGCTATACCCCCTGTAAAATATATTTTTTCAAAGTAAAAAAAATCCCAGTAATTTTCTTAAATGCATCTGTAGAAACAGCCAACAACGAAGTGTTTGGCTTTTTGGACACTAGCATAACAGTACACGAGATAACATTCAGATTTGGCCATGTCAAAGGGGGCAACCGGATTTGAACCGGGGACCTCTTGATCTGCAGTCAAATGCTCTACCACTGAGCTATACCCCCTGTAAAATATTTTTTTCAAAGTAAAAAAAATCCCAGTAATTTTCTTAAATACATCTGTAGAAACAGCCAACAACGAAGTGTTTGGCTTTTTGGACCCTAGCATAACAGTACCCGAGATAACATTCAGATTTGGCCATGTCAAAGGGGGCAACCGGATTTGAACCGGGGACCTCTTGATCTGCAGTCAAATGCTCTACCACTGAGCTATACCCCCTTTCAGAGACATTTTGGTAAAGAATAAAAAAATTCCAGGAATTTTCTCAAATACATCAGTATAAGGTAAAATAATGATGTGATTGGCTTGTTGGAAACTAGCATAACAGTACCAAAGATCACATACAGATTGGGACATCATAAAGGGGGCACTCGGATTTGAACCGGGGACCTCTTGATCTGCAGTCAAATGCTCTACCACTGAGCTATACCCCCTGTAAAATATATTTTTTCAAAGTAAAAAAAATCCCCGTCATTTTCTTAAATGCATCTGTAGAAGGTAAAACAACGAAGTGTTTGGCTTGTTAGACAGTACCAAAGATCACATTCAGATTGGGACATCATAAAGGGGGCACTCGGATTTGAACCGGGGACCTCTTGATCTGCAGTCAAATGCTCTACCACTGAGCTATACCGCCTGTAAAATATATTTTTTCAAAGTAAAACAAAAATCCCAGTAATTTTCTTAAATGCATCTGTAGAAGGTAAAACAACGAAGTGTTTGGCTTGTTAGACAGTACCAAAGATCACATTCAGATTGGGACATCATAAAGGGGGCACTTGGATTTGAACCGGGGACCTCTTGATCTGCAGTCAAATGCTCTACCACTGAGCTATACCCCCTGTAAAATAACATTTTTCAAAGTAAAAAAAATCCCAGTAATTTTCTTAAATACATCTGTAGAAACAGCCAACAACGAAGTGTTTGGCTTTTTGGACACTAGCATAACAGTACCCGAGATAACATTCAGATTTGGACATGTCAAAGGTGGCAACCGGATTTGAACCGGGGACCTCTTGATCTGCAGCCAAATGCTCTACCACTGAGCTATACCCCCTTTCAGAGACATTTTGGTAAAGAATAAAAAAATTCCAGGAATTTTCTCAAATAAATCAGTATAAGGTAAAATAATGATGTGATTGGCATGTTGGAAACTAGCATAACAGTACCAAAGATAACATACAGATTGGGACATCATAAAGGGGGCACTCGGATTTGAACCGGTGACCTCTTGATCAGCAGTCAAATTATCTACCACTGAGCTATACCACCTGTAAAATATATTTTTTCAAAGTAAGAAAAATCCCAGTAATTTTCTTAAATACATCTGTAAAAACAGCCAACAACGAAGTGTTTGGCTTTTTGGACCCTAGCATAACAGTACCCGAGATAACATTCAGATTTGGCCATGTCAAAGGGGGCAACCGGATTTGAACCGGGGACCTCTTGATCTGCAGTCAAATGCTCTACCACTGAGCTATACCCCCCGTAAAATATCATTTTTCAAAGTAAGAAAAATCCCAGTAATTCTCTTAAATGCATCTGTAGAAACAGCCAACAACGAAGTGTTTGGCTTTTTGGACACTAGCATAACAGTACCCAAGATAACATGCAGATTTGGCCATGTCAAAGGGGGCAACCAGATTTGAACCGGGGACCTCTTGATCTGCAGTCAAATGCTCTACCACTGAGCTATACCCCCTGTAAAATATCATTTTTCAAAGTAAAGAAAATCCCAGTAATTTTCTTAAATACATCTGTAGAAGGTAAAACAACAAAGTGTTTGGCTTGTTAGACAGTACCAAAGATCACATTCAGATTGGGACATCATAAAGGGGGCACTCGGATTTGAACCGGGGACCTCTTGATCTGCAGTCAAATGCTCTACCACTGAGCTATACCCCCTGTAAAATATCTTTTTTCAAAGTAAAAAAAATCCCAGTAATTTTCTTAAATGCATCTGTAGAAACAGCCAACAACGAAGTGTTTGGCTTTTTGGACACTAGCATAACAGTACCCGAGATAACATTTAGATTTGGCCATGTCAAAGTGGGCAACCGGATTTGAAGAGGGGACCTCTTGATCTGCAGTCAAATGCTCTACCACTGAGCTATACCCCCTGTAAAATATATTTTTTCAAAGTAAAAAAAATCCCAGTAATTTTCTTAAATACATCTGTAAAAAACAGCCAACAACGAAGTGTTTGGCTTTTTGGACCCTAGCATAACAGTACCCGAGATAACATTCAGATTTGGCCATGTCAAAGGGGGCAACCGGATTTGAACCGGGGACCTCTTGATCTGCAGTCAAATGCTCTACCACTGAGCTATACCCCCTTTCAGAGACATTTTGGTAAAGAATAAAAAAATTCCAGGAATTTTCTCAAATACATCAGTATAAGGTAAAATAATGATGTGATTGGCATGTTGGAAACTAGCATAACAGTACCAAAGATAACATACAGATTGGGACATCATAAAGGGGGCACTCGGATTTGAATCGGGGACCTCTTGATCTGCAGTCAAAGGCTCTACCACTGAGCTATACCCCCTGTAAAATATCTTATTTCAAAGTAAAAAAAATCCCAGTAATTTTCTTAAATACATCTGTAGAAACAGCCAACAACGAAGTGTTTGGCTTTTTGGACACTAGCATAACAGTACCCGAGATAACATTCAGATTTGGCCATGTCAAACGGGGCAACCGGATTTGAACCGGGGACTTCTTGATCTGCAGTCAAATGCTCTACCACTGAGCTATACCCCCTGTAAAATATATTTTTTCAAAGTAAAAAAAAATCCCAGTAATTTTCTTAAATGCATCTGTAGAAGGTAAAACAACAAAGTGTTTGGCTTGTTAGACAGTACCAAAGATCACATTCAGATTGGGACATCATAAAGGTGACACTCGGATTTGAACCGTGGACCTCTTGATCTGCAGTCAAATGCTCTACCACTGAGCTATACCCCCTGTAAAATATATTTTTTCAAAGTAAGAAAAATGCCAGTAATTTTCTTAAATGCATCTGCAGAAACAGCCAACAACGAAGTGTTTGGCTTTTTGGACACTAGCATAACAGTACCCGAGATAACATTCAGATTTGGCCATGTCAAAGGGGGCAACCGGATTTGAACCGGGGACCTCTTGATCTGCAGTCAAATGCTCTACCACTGAGCTATACCCCCTGTAAAATATCTTTTTTCAAAGTAAAAAAAATCACAGTAATTTTCTTAAATGCATCTGTAGAAACAGCCAACAACGAAGTGTTTGGCTTTTTGGACACTAGCATAACAGTACCCGAGATAACATTCAGATTTGGCCATGTCAAAGGGGGCAACCGGATTTGAACCGGGGACCTCTTGATCTGAAGCCAAATGCTCTACCACTGAGCTATACCCCCTTTCAGAGACATTTTGGTAAAGAATAAAAAAATTCCAGGAATTTTCTCAAATACATCAGTATAAGGTAAAATAATGATGTGATTGGCATGTTGGAAACTAGCATAACAGTACCAAAGATAACATACAGATTGGGACATCATAAAGGGGGCACTCGGATTTGAACCGGGGACCTCTTGATCTGCAGTCAAATGCTCTACCACTGAGCTATACACCTTGTAAACTATATTTTTTCAAAGTAAAAAAAATCCCAGTAATTTTCTTAAATGCATCTGTAGAAACAGCCAACAACGAAGTGTTTGGCTTTTTGGACACTAGCATAACAGTACCCGAGATAACATTCAGATTAAGCCATGTCAAAGGGGGCAACCGGAGACCTCTTGATCTGCAGTCAAAGGCTCTACCACTGAGCTATACCCCCTGTAAAATATCTTATTTCAAAGTAAAAAAAATCCCAGTAATTTTCTTAAATGCATCTGTAGAAACAGCCAACAACGAAGTGTTCGGCTTTTTGGACACTAGTAGGGGGTGCAACGGATCATCATTGATCCGTGATCCGTTCGGATCAATATCTTCGGTTCGGCACACACGTGATCCGCGGATTGATTTGTGAAAAAAAAAAATGTGCGCATGTTCAGTCCACACACACCGTGGTCATGGCGAGCGGAGGAACGGAGGAGCTTGAACGCCCCGCGTCATTTAAATCCCCTGTATGGGAGCATTTTGGCTTCCCTGTCAAATACAACGATGAAGGAAAGAGGTTAGTGGATAGAACCGTGACGGCGTGTAGGCACTGTGGCACAAGAAAGCCATATGACAGTGGAAACACATCTAGCATGGCCACGCATTTGAAGCGACATCACCCCGGTGTTTCACTGACGGGAGTGAAAACGAAGGCTGCACAACAACCGCTTATCACCGCGGCATTAAAGCAGCCCCTTGTTGCACAATCAGACCGGGCTAAAGCCATCACAAACGCGATCGGTGTGTTTATAGCTGCAGATATGAGGCCATATTCGGTTGTGCAAAACGATGGCTTTAAACACATGCTGAAAGTGCTTGAGCCGCGTTACAACATCCCGTCGCGCACCCACTTCAGCGAAAAGATTGTGCCAGATCTTTATGAGCAGGAAAAGAAAAAAGTTGTGGATGAACTATCCCGAGCATCCTCTGTTGCGCTCACGACAGACGGGTGGACGTCCAGGGGAACGGAGAGCTATGTGACGATAACCGCTCACTTCATCACAGCTGACTGGGAGATGAGAAGTCCGGTGCTGCAGACACGCCCCCTCTACGAGAGTCACACAGGCACTCATCTTGCGCAGGTACTGACACAAGCAGTGGAGGAATGGAAGATAAAGAGGCCCAGTACTAATATCCCAGTCACAACTGATAATGCCAAAAATCAAATAAATGCAGTGAATGAGGCAGGAATGGGCCCACAGATAGGGTGCTTTGCACATGTAGTAAATTTGGCATCACAGAAGGGAATCTCAGTCAATAGGATGGACCGCCTCCTTGGGAGGATCAGGAAGGTGGTTTCCTACTTCCACCGAAGCACAACAGCTGCTCATGTGCTTAAGACAAAGCAAGAAATGCTAAAGCTGCCAACTCATAAGCTCATACATGATGTCCCAACAAGGTGGAACTCCACTTATGATATGTTGGAGCGTTATCTGGAGCAGCAGGCAGCTATATACTCTGCATTGACCGACAAGACCCTGAAGAAAAATGTCAAAGACATCATCACCCTGTCTGATGATGATGTGAGAGTGGCAGAGGAGGTCCTCCAGGTGCTTAAACCCCTCAAAACTGTTACATCTCTGCTGAGCACTGAAACGTCACCATCTGTGTCCATGATACTGCCGCTGAAAACAAGGATTCTACAATCCATGGCTCCAAGTGTGGAAGACAGCAACATCACTCGAGATGTCAAGACTGCCATTAGAGAGGACCTGAAGCCCAGATACACTTCACCCCCTACTCTACAGGACTACCTTCACAGATCTACTGCCCTGGATCCGAGGTTCAAGTCCCTGTCTCACATGGACCCTGTCCTACGCCAGAGGACATACAGTGACCTCACCACTGAGATTGTGAGCAGTCTGGGCACTAAAGAGTGTGATGAGGTAAAGAAAAATTATATTATTTAAAAATTATACATTTAAATCTAAATATTTTTTTTCCCAGTAATAATGGCTTTTATTAAATGTTATTGCCACATTTTTCATGTCTATGAAACATGAAAATAAATTAGGTTTAATTAATAATATTTTTTTTCTGCAGGGTCAAGCTGCAGAGCCAACAGGAGCAAACTTGGACACATCTCCTCCACAAAAGAAGTCGGCGATGGCAGAGCTTTTTGGAGAGACCTTTGCCAGCGAAGACATGGACAGCAAGACTCCTGCTGACATCATCAAAGAGGAGGTGGCATCCTACCTGGCAGCAAGCGGCATTACAGTGGATGGTGATCCACTGACATGGTGGAAAAGCAATGAGTGTAAATATCCTCATATTGCCAAGGTGGCAAGATGCTATCTTGCTGTGCCAGGCTCTTCAGTTCCTTCCGAGAGAGTGTTCTCAACAGCAGGGGACATAGTGACTGCAAAGAGGTCCACACTCTCCCCAGACAATGTAGACATCCTTGTCTTTTTGAAAAAGAATTTGAAATTATAAGCTCAGGTCTGCTTTGCTTTATTTCTTTTATTCTTCTTTGATTATGTGGACATAGGCTTTATTTCACTATCCATGTTTCAAGGAAGATGATGTGCCTTCTTATGTTACACTTCAAGTTGTTTTTTATTAATGGTCATTGGTCCAAGTTTAAAGGAAGGAGATATGCCTTTTATGTTGCACTTTAAGTTGTTTTTCATTAATTATGTTAAAAAGAAGATATTATGCCTTGTGCACTTTAAGTTGATTTTATATATTTGAATTTAATAATTCAAAAAAGTGTTAATAAACAAAAAAAAAAAAACTCATGTTTATTTGTCTTGTCTTTTTTTTTTTTTTTTTGCTGATCCGATCCGTGACTCTGATCCGAGAAACGATCCGAACCGTGAGTTTTTCGATCCGTTGCACCCCTAGACACTAGCATTACTGTACCCGAGATAACATTCAGATTTGGCCATGTCAAAGGGGGCAACCGGATTTGAACCGGGGACCTCTTGATCTGCAGTCAAATGCTCTACCACTGAGCTATACCCCCTTTCAGACACATATTGGTAAAGAATAAAAAAATTCCAGGAATTTTCTCAAATAGATCAGTATAAGGTAAAATAATGATGTGATTGGCTTGTTGGAAACTAGCATAACAGTACCAAAGATCACATACAGATTGGGACATCATAAAGGGGGCACTCGGATTTGAACCGGGGACCTCTTGATCTGCAGTCAAATGCTCTACCACTGAGCTATACCCCCTGTAAAATATATTTTTTTAAAGTAAAAAAAAATCCCAGTAATTTTCTTAAATGCATCTTTAGAAGGTAAAACAATGAAGTGTTTGGCTTGTTAGACAGTACCAAAGATCACATTCAGATTGGGACATCATAAAGGGGGCACTCGGATTTGAACCGGGGACCTCTTGATCTGCAGTCAAATGCTCTATCACTGAGCTATACCCCCTGTAAAATATCTTTTTTCAAAGTAAAAAAAATCCCAGTAATTTTCTTAAATGCATCTGTAGAAACAGCCAACAACGAAGTGTTTGGCTTTTTGGACACTAGCATAACAGTACCCGAGATAACATTCAGATTTGGCCATGTCAAAGGGGGCAACCGGATTTGAACCGGGGACCTCTTGATCTGCAGTCAAATGCTCTACCACTGAGCTATACCCCCTGTAAAATATATTTTTTCAAAGTAAAAAAAAATCCCAGTAATTTTCTTAAATGCATCTGTAGAAGGTAAAACAACAAAGTGTTTGGCTTGTTAGACAGTACCAAAGATCACATTCAGATTGGGACATCATAAAGGAGACACTCGGATTTGAACCGGGGACCTCTTGATCTGCAGTCAAATGCTCTACCACTGAGCTATACCCCCTATAAAATATCTTTTTTCAAAGTAAAAAAAATCCCAGTAATTTTCTTAAATGCATCTGTAGAAACAGCCAACAACGAAGTGTTTGGCTTTTTGGACACTAGCATAACAGTACCCGAGATAACATTCAGATTTGGCCATGTCAAAGGGGGCAACCGGATTTGAACCGGGGACCTCTTGATCTGCAGTCAAATGCTCTACCACTGAGCTATACCCCCTGTAAAATATATTTTTTCAAAGTAAGAAAAATCCCAGTAATTTTCTTAAATGCATCTGTAGAAGGTAAAACAATGCAGTGTTTGGTTTGTTAGACAGTACCAAAGATCACATTCAGATTGGGACATCATAAAGGGGGCACTCGGATTTGAACCGGGGACCTCTTGATCTGCAGTCAAATGCTCTACCACTGAGCTATACCCCCTGTAAAATAAAAATTTTCAAAGTAAAAAAAAATCCCAGTAATTTTCTTAAATACATCTGTAGAAACAGCCAACAACGAAGTGTTTGGCTTTTTGGACACTAGCATAACAGTACCCGAGATAACATTCAGATTTGGCCATGTCAAAGGGGGCAACCGGATTTGAACCGGGGACCTCTTGATCTGAAGCTAAATGCTCTACCACTGAGCTATACCCCCTTTCAGAGACATTTTGGTAAAGAATAAAAAAATTCCAGGAATTTTCTCAAATACATCAGTATAAGGTAAAATAATGATGTGATTGGCATGTTGGAAACTAGCATAACAGTACCAAAGATAACATACAGATTGGGACATCATAAAGGGGGCACTCGGATTTGAACCGGGGACCTCTTGATCTGCAGTCAAATGCTCTACCACTGAGCTATACCCCCTGTAAACTATATTTTTTCAAAGTAAAAAAAATCCCAGTAATTTTCTTAAATGCATCTGTAGAAACAGCCAACAACGAAGTGTTTGGCTTTTTGGACACTAGCATAACAGTACCCGAGATAACATTCAGATTTGGCCATGTCAAAGGGGGCAACTGGATTTGAACCGGGGACCTCTTGATCTGCAGTCAAATGCTCTACCACTGAGCTATACCCCCTGTAAAATATATTTTTTCAAAGCAAAAAAAAATCCCAGTAATTTTCTTAAATGCATCTGTAGAAGGTAAAACAACGAAGTGTTTGGCTTGTTAGACAGTACCAAAGATCACATTCAGATTGGGACATCATAAAGGGGACACTCGGATTTGAACCGGGGACCTCTTGATCTGCAGTCAAATGCTCTACCACTGAGCTATACCCCCTGTAAAATATATTTTTTTCAAAGTAAAAAAAAATCCCAGTAATTTTCTTAAATGCATCTGTAGAAGGTAAAACAACGAAGTGTTTGGCTTGTTAGACAGTACCAAAGATCACATTCAGATTGGGACATCATAAAGGGGGCACTCGGATTTGAACCGGGGACCTCTTGATCTGCAGTCAAATGCTCTACCACTGAGCTATACCCCCTGTAAAATATCTTTTTTCAAGTAAAAAAAATCCCAGTAATTTTCTTAAATGCATCTGTAGAAACAGCCAACAACGAAGTGTTTGGCTTTTTGGACACTAGCATAACAGTACCCGAGATAACATTCAGATTTGGCCATGTCAAAGGGGGCAACCGGATTTGAACCAGGGACCTCTTGATCTGCAGTCAAATGCTCTACCACTGAGCTCTACCCCCTTTCAGAGACATTTTGGTAAAGAATAAAAAAATTCCAGGAATTTTCTCGAATACATCAGTATTTTATTTTCTCGAATACATCAGTATACAATTTTATTTTATGTGTCAGGTCTGCCCTTATACATTAGACCAGGGGTGCCCAATTCTGCTCCTGGCGATCGACTGTCCTTCACAGTTCATCTCCAACCCTAATCAAACACACCTGCCTTTAATTTTCAAGTGATCCTGACGTGCTCTGAAGACCTTAATTGGTTGCTTCAGGTGTGTTTGATTAGGGTTGGAGATGAACTGTGCAGGACAGTCGATCGCCAGGAGCAGGATTGGGCACCCCTGCAATAGACAGTATACTGTATTTATCATAGATTGTGTTTTGTACTGTAGTTTCTTGTGAAGCCGCTCTACATTTTAGTTTTGTTGGGTTTAGTAAATACATGCATTTTGTTTCTTTTGCTGCAGAAATTCAATACAAAAAATGAATGACCATCTCAGAGTAGCTTTATGTACAGTTTATGAAAAAAAAAAAAGACAGACAGAATTGCTGCAGTAAAGACTTTTTTTGCAAAAGGACATTACAGCAAGTTATACCTCTCCCTTGCCCTGGTCCTTGCCCCACTCCTCTCCCTTGCCCTGGTCCTTGCCCCACTCCTCTCCCTTGCCCTGGTCCTTGCCCCACTCCTCTCCCTTGCCCTGGTCCTTGCCCCACTCCTCTCCCTTGCCCTGGTCCTTGCCCCACTCCTCTCCCTTGTCCTGGTCCTTGCCCCACTCCTCTCCCTTGCCCTGGTCCTTGCCCCACTCCTCTCCCTTGTCCTGGTCCTTGCCCCACTCCTCTCCCTTGTCCTGGTCCTTGCCCCACTCCTCTCCCTTGCCCTGGTCCTTGCCCCACTCCTCTCCCTTGTCCTGGTCCTTGCCCCACTCCTCTCCCTTGCCCTGGTCCTTGCCCCACTCCTCTTCCTTGCCTTGGTCCTTGCCCCACTCCTCTCCCTTGTCCTGGTCCTTGCCCCACTCCTCTCCCTTGCCCTGGTCCTTGCCCCACTCCTCTCCCTTGTCCTGGTACTCGTCTTTCTCTCCCTCGTGCAGGCATTTTTTCTTTCTTTCTTTCTTTCTTTCTTTCTTTCTTTCTTTCTTTCTTTCTTTCTTTCTTTCTTTCTTTCTTTCTTTCTTTCTTTCTTTCTTTCTTTGTGTTGCTCTATATTGTTCCTCTTCCACACAAGATCAGCCCAAAGAGTCCTCTTTTATAACATATGATCATGCGATTGAAAGAACCTCAACACCTGAGTGTGCTTCCTAGATGGGAATCAGCTGTAATTTATATATTTGCATAACTTCAATAAGCTGTTTCTCAGTAGCAATGGAATAAAATACAGGGAATAGTGTTTCAATTCACAATATGACCAGCTGTTCACTTTGACTTTAGCCTATATAAGTTGTTTAGAACATGATGTTATCTGTTTGACATACAGTGGGAAAGCATTTGTAAATTTGGCAGTAAAATTACATTGTTTTGGTATTGGTTGAGCTTGTGTGTAAAAGAAGTTCAAGCATTTTAAATTTGTGTTAACTGTATGCATTTTGTGTCAAAGCAACAAGAAATGTGTTAATTGTATAGCCTACAAAGACGGATGTTGTGCTAACCGTGTATTGAAAAAAACTGTCATAGCGATTGTAAAAAACTGTAAATGCATCTGTAGAAACAGCCAACAACGAAGTGTTTGGCTTTTTGGACACTGGCATAAGAGTACCGAGATAACATTCAGATTTTTCCATGTCAAAGGGGGGCACTCGGATTTGAACCGGGGACCTCTTGATCTGCAGTCAAATGCTCTACCACTGAGCTATACCCCCTTTCAGAGACATCTTTGTAAAGAATAACAAAATTCCAGGAATTTTCTCAAATACATCAGTATAAGGTAAAATAATGATGTGATTGGCTTGTTGGAAACTAGCATAACAGTACCCGAGATAACATTCAGATTTAGTCATGCCAAAGGGGGCAACCGGTTTTGAACCGGGGACCTCTTGATCTGCAGTCAAATAGCTCTACCACTGAGCTATACCCCCTGTAAAACACCTGTTTTCAAAGTAAAAAAAAATCCCAGTAATTTGCTTAAATGCATCTGTAGAAACAGCCAACAACGAAGTGTTTGGCTTGTTGGACACTAGCATAACAGTACCCGAGATAACATTCAGATTTGGTCATGCCAAAGGGGGCAACCGGATTTGAACCGGGGACCTCTTGATCTGCAGTCAAATGCTCTACTAAATGTGGCTTTTACCTTATACTGATGTATATGAGAAAATTACTGGGATTTTTTATTATTTACAAGATTGTCTCTGAAAGTGATCTTTGGTACTGTCTAACAAGCCAAACACTTCGTTGTTTTACCTTCTACAGATGCATTTAAGAAAATTACTGGGATTTTTTTTACTTTGAAAAAATATATTTTACAGGGGGTATAGCTCAGTGGTAGAGCATTTGACTGCAGATCAAGATGTCCCTGGTTCAAATCTGTTTGCTCCCTTTGGCTAGCCTGGCTCCGCCCCACTACTATGTACTTCCGCTCAATTTTCATTTTCCTCCAGTACTATGTCTGGGCTTGCGGTGTATTCTTGGTTTTCTCCAATCAATTTTTACCGGTCCAATCAGCGAACAGAGGGAGTGGTTGAGAACGATGATGTTGAGGTTGTACGCTAGTTTGAGTTGACATACGTCACGAGACTCACGACCAATTGTTAGCGATTGTTTATGGCAGATCCAGAGTGACTCTGGGCAGATCCAATAGTTTTAAACTTCAACAGAGTATCCGCCTTCAAGGAAGTTAACTCTTGTCAATGGAGAGAGGCCAGACTCTCTGTACAAATGAAATGTATGAGAATCAAATCTGAATGTGATCTCAGGTACTGTTATGCTAGTGTTCAACCAGCCAAACATTTCGATGTCATGAACAAATTTTGTTTTTGTTTTTGTGTTTGTTCAAATGTTATTAATATTATTTTGTAAAATATACACAATTTTAAATCAATCCCCAGAGTCATCATTATGTCTTCCAGCTGTACTCTAAAATATGTGGTTGATCTAGTGACTGAAAAGGCAATACCATGATTCCTTGTTTATTTTACTTGATGAGTTATTATATCATGCTAATTAGTCACAGTAATTATTCAACATTCAGCTCTTAGCAACCAGGTTTAATTGCAAGAAAGTAGTATTTGGGTGTAATAAACCTTTAGAAACCTTTACAACTCTAAATAGTTAGAATTGGGTGGAATACTGCCTTGGTTAAATTCATACTTTGTCACAATATCACTTCTATCAAATTTGTTTTTCTTCGATAGTCCACTTTAAACATTCTACTAACTATAAGTAACTTTGCAGCTACATGTCAACTAACTCTTATTACAGTTTTTACAACTGCTTACACACAAAATCTTTTCATGTCACACGATTTTTGAAACCTCTCACTCAAATGCAAAACTACACATCAAATCTCCAAAACCATAAGCCATTTCTCAGCTTTGACTCAGTTTTCAATTACATAAAACACTTTTTTCAAACACTACACACAATTCTCGACCTAAAACACAAAAATCTAATGGGAAGTGACCAAACACACCAATCAAAATGCTACACTTATTCACCAGGCCACACACACACTCCTCACATGTGCAAACACTACAGTAATTTCTGATCACACAATCACTGCTTTACTGTAGTATACATTAGGCCTATGAATACAGTAGGTCACAGGTCAGATTACCTGTTTTGAACAATGGATTCCTGGGACCCCCCAGGACCCCACACACACAACAATTGTGTTCTTTGCTGTATTCTAGAATATTTTTTTGGTTTACATATGTTTCTGGTTTTGTTGTATGCTACTGTAAACAACAGTAATGTTAAATATTTTCTGTTTCTATTGCATTGGTGTTTCCAGTGTAGATAATTCATAAGGTTTACAGTGTACTTGTCTCAGCAGATTACTGTCACTGTAGAACGTTACATTGAAATGTAGATATACGCCTATGAAAGACCAAAGAGCTTTAGATTTAGAACAACAGTGTTTGCATGGTATATCCAAAAATGTACTATTATGAAAGAAGTGTTTGCCATTTGATGCAAATGCTCATTCTGACTTGTGTTTATGGCATTTTGAATGCAGTGTTACATTTTGAAGGAGATGTGAGGCATTTTGCATTTTGTGTGTGCAGTTTTGGGAATTGTGTGTAGAGTTTTGAAAAAAGGAGACATAGTTTTGAAACGTGTGTAAGCAGTTGGAAAAAACTGTAGTGTATTAGTAGACTTTCTGCTTAATATCTGATAACACTTTATTTTGTTGGTCCCCCAACAGATATTATACTGACTATAAGTAACTTGCCAACTACAAGTCAACTTATTCTGCTAACCCGAACCCTAACACCTAACCCTAACCCTAACAGTCTACTGACAGTATAGGCTACTACAGTCTGCTAATACTCTAATGAGAGTTAGTCAGCATGTGTTGCAAAGTTACTTATATTTAGTAGAATGTCTAAAGTGGACAATCGAAATAAATGGAACCCAAAAGAATATGGAACCTAGAGTCTCAGAACGATATGCATTTTGTCAAGATTAGAAAAGGTTTTGATTATAAAAATGTTGTAATATGAATCATGTCACCATTGTTTCCATTGTAATGCAACATCCAATTTCAAAACAGTTTTCACAAAATGAATTTTGAGTGTTCAAGCTTTTGAATGTTACCTAATATATGATGTTGATTACTAAATATGTGATACAAAAAAAAGGCAATAAAAAAAGAGCTCCAAGTGTCCCGTTAAAGATGAATAATGAGTAAACAGAAGCATTTACTATCGCAACTCAATCTGGGCTGATCATGATCACTTGTAGGGGTGGAATTAAATATCAGTTCTCCAATGCATTACGATTCTCTCTTCAATGATTCTGGGAAAACGTTCAGATATTTATATGTATAAATATATATATAAAGATTCCTGACAAACAAAAATTATTCACATGCTTATAACTTTTGATTTGGTTGACTTATTTTCACGCGAGTCATCTCCTTACATTCCTGAATCCTTGCCGAGTCTAATGATATCAAAAATAGCTTTTGCCTCATGGTTAGCACAATGTTGTAAATTAGTGCTTAACCGCTAGACCGATCGAGATGAAACCACCATAGGAAGTTTGGAAACAGGTTGTTTGCTAAATGTATATAAGTAAAATAATGACAAATGTTTTTGAAACTAAAAAGCTTGTTGAAATTGCAGTTCTTGAAAAAACAACCGAGAGAAATATATGTCTACTACCTCAGATTTTAACAGTTTATCTGTACGTCAGCATCGGGGAATAACATTCACGGTAGAGAAAGCTGCTTACATGTACAAAACTAACTGTGAAGACTTAAATGTAAACTCAGCTTTTGTGTCTTTAACAGCTCTTCCATATACAAAAACCGCTTGTTCCATTTCTGTAAATCCATTTTTATGAATTAATGAATTTTCTTCGTCAATAGCTGCTTGCACCCACGGCTGGTGAAGTCACCCATGGGTCATTTGTTTATGCTCTCATACATATGAGACATCAACTCCAAAACAAAATGAGATATTTTCACCAAATTTGACACACATTTATGGGCTCACTCTGAGAACACATAAAAAAAGTGCTGGAACTGCGCCACTAGGTGGCTCTATAATAGACCAAAACAAGGACATTGCCATTAATTACAATAAAACATCATGATATTAAATGCAACACTTTACGAACACATTGGTGTACCTTTACAAAACTCGGTATGTGTCTTGATAATCCATTAAATCATAATTTTAGTTACTGCATATGATTTTTCAGCCATTTTGCCTAAAATCATCTTTAAATGTCTTTTAATTTCTCATTGTTGCAGTTGGTCTGACACTCCCAGTCATGTTGGCATGTCTTATTGCTTTATATTTTATTGTATTATTATTTCAAAACCGGACTGTGAAAAAGGCTGCTTTATTCAGGTACAAACAATGCTATGGCTATCATTGTCAGTCATTGCTATTTCAAGAGTGAATCCCGCATAAATGCGGATGAAATTCCCAAAAACTTTACAGCGTGTAGGCTACGTGGTCATTGGTCCTTGCAGCATGAAAAACAAGTTTTATACAAATTCTGAATGGATATTAGAAATTTTTTAAAGAGACATGTCAACTAGCCTATAAACAAACTTAATATAAATTATTGTAAATAATTAATTCACGAAATTTACCATATCCATTGCATGCATTTAATCAGATTACTAAATTGAATCAGATTTACTAAATAAAAATATCTGAGGAACCCCACTGAGTTTACCTTCTTACAGTTTTTCTCGATTGCTTAAACACTATAACCAGGCTTTTGAACTAAAATTTCAAAACCATAATGCCATTTATCAAAAAGTACACCCATTTCACTAAACTATAAACACTATTCCCTGGTTTTGGCACATGAGTCAGATTTGTTGAACTGTCACTACAAAACTCTACACACAAATCCCTTCATTTCTCATTGCCTACACCATGTGGTCATTTAGAAAGTCAATATTGTTCACTCAAGTCAGCACAGACCATGTCTTTGTCAATTGTATGATTATGAGGGAGGCTGGGCAACGAGTACAGACAAATTTGAGTCGCGTCACCGTCGCCTCCATCATCAGAAGCTTCAGGGAGGTGTGCTGTCAAACAAAACTCTATCACTGAATAAGAGACAAACATGTGCAATTGTCTTTGAGGTTTATTTTCTTGCAAGAAAAGGCCAGCAGTCGTACAGTCACACAGAGCGGCTGCAGAGTGTGACAGTGAAACCTCCTCTCTCCTTTATAGTCTTGACTCCCAGAATGTTATCTTTCTAGGCCTATGATGGTATTTCAACCATACGTGGAACTCTTAGACTTGTTCATCATATTGTGTCCTTGAGTGAGGCCCTCCTGACACGACCAACACTCTTCACCATTCCAGTACAATTCCATATTAGAATAAGGTGTGTGTGTGCTATTTTACTGTCATATGATGCTCACACACATCTTACGTAAGTAAATATAAAAACAATTTAGAGGAGAGAGTAAAAAAAAAAAGACTAACACAGGAAAAACAAAAAGGTTTGGGTTTTGTGTGTGTGAGTGTTGTACTGTGTAGTACATGGATGTATCAAAATGTGCCATATGTATCCATTGGTTGTGTCTTTTGTGTTCATCAAGTGAAAAGGTTTGTGAGGGGGGAACCACAAGCAACATTACTTACCAGTTTTGAAAACGTTGTTTTGAATTTATTACACCAGTGTGTAGGACTATGTTGTGTGTGATTTTGATGGCTTGTGTGTCCAGTCTGAGGGCAAAGTTTGGTTTTTTCAGCAAGAGTGAATGGTTTTGAGTGTAGAGCTTCATTTTGACCTGAAAATAGGATGTTTGGGGAATTGGGAGACGTTATGGATTTGTGTTTACTGTTTTGAGAATACGAGGCATAGTTTCAAGAAACGTGTTTAAGCAATCGAGAAAAACTGTAATACCTTATGGGGGGTCCTGAATCTGAAACCTGTAAAAGATCTAACCGGACATTTCATGTAATTATAACAGGGTTTTTTTTTAGAAGTAAAAAAGGTAAATCAAATTATAATATACAGTAAACAACTGTGAACGGACATTCCCAGAATACCCTGTGTAACACTTCACTTTTTAAAGTATCTGGTTTAAATAATTAAGATTCTTACGTAATAGTTTATGTTTTCAGTTATGCTCATTTGGGTTTTATGTTACATATTCTGTTGTTTATTGAATGATTATTGCATTATTTAAGTGTTGTGTGTGTTCCCATGATGGTGTTTAGTGTTTGCGTGCCGTGAATGACTCTTCTGTATACTTCAGCTTGTGTAAAGGCTACTTGATGAACTTCTTCATGACTCTTCATGTGGCTTCCTCTTTGACCACTTGCACTATTATGGTGGTTGTCAGTATATGTTAAAGGTACAAAAGAGTATAATAAATATTTTAGTAGTTGTTGAAATTACCGGTTTTAAACTGTATGTAAATAATTGTTTTTACTGTAATATTTACAGGTTGTTCTGTATGTATGTTTTTTTTTTTTTTTTTTTTTTTTTTTACATTTGAACAGAATTATTCTGGCAACCACAGCTGTCAGCATTTTTTTTTTTTTTTTTTTAACAACAGGATTTTTTTTTTACAGTGTTTTTATTTAATGAAAAGGTATCTAATGCAAAGGGAATAGAAGGAAAAGGTGAATGTTGGGTCTGGATGGGACAGTCCACCAGTATCTTTGCCAGACTGAGATGTTGAAAGTGTGTTCAGCCCTGCGTCCCCTGATGGCGTGTCAGACATAAAAAGTTTACCTTTACATAAGATAGTACATTTTTATTTCTCTATAGGATAAATGTGAAATATATCATTTTAGTTGAACTGTCAACTGTCTACTTCTATCCTGCATTTTTTATAATATTACATGTATTAACATTTCTAAGCAGTTTCTCTTTCAACTGCCTGTTATTCATTATTTATTTTGCCTTTCTGATATAATTCCAATTACACGAGGAGCAGCGAGTGAAGGCCAAAGCAATTTATCACAGAAGGATAATGCAATCAGATTTGATTCCTCCAGAGGATTTGCTTTCGCTTTTGTGTACAGGAAATAATGAGGCCTCCATTGCTCTGATGCCGTTTAAAGCGCAGATGGTTGCTAATGTACTCTCTGATCACTGGGGTGACAGAAACAAGACACTTTTGATGAGTAGCTGCTAACATTTCTATCAAAATATATAATAAACACGCACCATTAAATGTTACACCACCACAATTTCTGTTACACTTCTCCTTTGTGTGTGGGTGTGTGGGTGACTGGTGGAGTGAGAAAAGACAGAAACAGAAGTCAGGTACATGCTGCAAACGTGGTGTGCGTGCGTGTGTGTGTGTGTGCGTTTGTGTGTGTGTGTGTGTGGTGTGTGTGTGTGTGTGTGTTCTGTTTGAGGTGGGTCTGCATGTTCATAGCACTTCCTCTTTTGAACAGGGATTTTGTTTGTCAGGTTCAGTTGTTATTTTTTATGCTGCTCTCTGTCTCTAGTCTCTCTCTCTCTCTCTCTCTCTCTCTCTCTCTCTCTCTCTCTCTCTCTCTCTCTCTCTCCTCTCTCTCTCTCTCTCTCTGCCTCCCTCCATCTGCTCTCTTCTCTATCTGTGTCCAATCTCATTTAGTCTTTCTCTCTGGATCTCCATTTTGCGATATGTCTTCACTTTGGTTTGGGTTCTTTTATTTCAAAGTGCTGGCACCCTGAAGTTTTTTTAATGGTATGGGAGTCACTTCTCTCTTCCTCTTTCACTCTCTCTCAAGTACTTTTTACATTGTGTTGCCGCCGTCATCCAGTCACATTTGCATGAGTGACGTTTGTATTTCCTCCATCAGCAACAGAAACGACAGTAAGAAAACTAAAGAGAGAAGAGGAACCAGGGGCCTCAGTGTTGAGAGAAAGTGCCACAGTCACATGCCGTCGAACTCTCACTCTTCCAAAGGTGGATTTTTGTTTCCACGTTTTGGATTTAATTGGACAACCTTTAACTGCTGCAGTTTCACCTTAAGTTCTGGTGGAGTGACCCATAAACGCACTATACTAAAGCACACAGGAGATCTTCTACATCGCTTTGGATGTGCTTGATAGCAATATATTTAGTGTAGTGATGTATACATAGGGAACAGACAAAGGAATGTGAACAATACAAATAATAGGGTATTTAAATGTAACTTCTGCAAGTGATTAAGGATGAAAGGTAATGCTAAGATGTATTAGTTTATATATTGGCTTTCAGCTTGTACCTAAATCATTTTTAAAAAAAATTCATAATGATGTGATTGTGAATTCACATTTGTCTTAAATCTATTCTGTGAACAAACAAGTATCATTTCAAATTTAATAATGAATACATATAGAGACATGTTTTAAAATCATTATTTTTTTGAAGATAGACAAATTTATGAGAATGAGCAGAGATTAGAAAATGCATGTTGTGTATAACTTTCATGCAAACTTTCTGCAAATGTCTTAGGGATACGTTTTTATTTTATTTTAAAGTGACGTAGTTACATGCTACTATATATTCTTACTATAGTTAGAGTTAGGGTTTTTATAAAAACAGTAAATTATGCACAATTACAAGTAACTAACCCTAATCCAAACTCTAACCGTGACTCTATAGTAAATACATGTAGGTCATTAATATTACTCATTGCTTATCTGAGTAAGTACAATGTAACTACGTCACCTTCAAAAAAATAATTAACTGTTTTTTTAACAGAACTGTCTTTTTCAACTCTAAAGGCTGAAATATCTCACAACCCAAGCATACTTGGATTCATGTGATACAAAAACTAAAAAGAAAAAATACAAAAAGGTTAATAAAGAGGAGCTTGTTTAACAAATGTGTGTCTTCACATTTTCATAAATGTAAAAAATAATCTGGTCTAGGAAGGAGGTCCTTGATGCTATCATTCTTCTAGAAATGAGTCACAACTTTACCACCGCTGTTTTTTGCTCATACTCCTCTGGTTGCTTCTGCAATATGCAAATATTGACCATGTGTTCGCATTAAATACTCCTACTAGTCTAACAATCATAGCGATCTTGAATTATCTTTATCACATTTTTACATTTCAATTATTAACTGATAAGAGTAAAAGACGATAGTTATCAAATGTAAACATTGTATTGAAGTGAGCAAATTTAACCAGTTGTTTCTGCTGGTATACCATTTTCTTTTGAAGTCCAGAATAGCCAGCCTGCTCTGAAACACATTTTGTAGCTTTCTACCCACTCACATGATGGTAATCTGTAATAAGGTGTTAAATCTAGGTTTCTTTAGCATACTATCACCTGCATTCCAGTTCAAATAGGGGGAGGAAACCTTTGATCCAGAGGAGTCCAAGCCTAATGAAAAATAATAATAATAAAACTGTTTCATTTTTTTTAGGTAATTAGTGAGCTCCGTCTCCCAGCATCACAAGGGTTGTGTTACCATGGCAACTAGCAAGCAGAGCTTTGCGAGAGCTACCGAGCCTCAGTGTTCAGTGTCTGCACAGAGAGAGAAGGAGACGCGTGTTCAGGCCCCTTTTACGACTATGTATGTCCACAACGTTCCTGCCCCTGGCCTGCAGACATACCCTCAGGCCCAACCTGGAGCCTTGCAGGATCCAACGGTTCTACCACTGTTCCTGCCAGGGATGTGTAGCAACTCGTCTCTGCCCTCTCTGACACTGCATATTGCCAGCAGGGCTGCTTTGCAACAACAAAGGCTAGTGGCTCCAGCCAACCTCGGCCAGACCAAAGCCAATTGGGAAGCATATTTGCCACACTGCGGAAAGGACTGTCTGAAGCCCAGCGTGCTCGAGAAACATCTCCGTTGCCACACAGGAGAGCGACCGTATCCCTGCACTACCTGTGGCATTTCCTTCAAGACACAGAGTAACCTTTATAAACACAAGCGCACACAGGCTCATGCACGCCTTTCCAGCGAATCTGACAAAGGCACTTTCAGCAGCCAGGAGAGCATGGAAAGTTCGAAGGACAACTGCACCAGCCCGTCTTCTGAGATGAATGGCGGAGATGTAAAGAGAAGCAAAGAGGTTTTTCCTGTAGTACCAAGTCAGGTAGACTCTACAGTGACTAGCATTGAATGGGCATTACGTAATGCTGCCATGGTTGGATTTAGCACAACACCAGCACTTCAAGACAAGGTAAATTCTTTGAGAAAAACTGTGGAGTTTTCAGTCGGCATTAAAAAATAATCCTGCTATCCAAGAGACAGGTGAGGACGGAATGTACATCGTCCATCCCAAATCGTACACCGCTTCAGAGGCAGGAGGCTTTATTTTCCAAACCTTGGGATTCGCCCAGGTCTCGGGGAAAATCTCAAAGCCACGACAGTACAGACTCTGGCTTCAGTGACAGCAGTGAGCATCCCTCATTGAGCAGTCCCGCGGCAAGTTTGCACGATCACACTGTGGAATCATTTAAAGAAACTCCAATGGAACAGCAAGAAGCAAGTGCACCCCAGACACCAGAAGACGGGAAAAGCAAGGTGTCCGTTCAGGAGAAGCAGGAAGCTGGAAGAACGCATTTCAAAGCTTATATATGAGAACAGTGTGCTGGTGGACAATAAACAACTGGAAAATGTGCGTCCAAGAAAGACAGTATTGTCAAAACAAGGAAGTATTGATCTTCCCATGCCGTACACTTATAAAGACTCCTTCCATTTTGAGATTAGGAGCAACAAGCACATCCCAAGCTCTCCAAAATCAAGACAGACGAGGTGGAGCAATTCTCAGCTCTGTGCAACACAACCCTCCACTTGCACAGATCATGCGCCATTAACGCGAAGGCAGTTCTTTACCCTTCTCTATGGGTGGCAAACCCACTGACGGAGCAATGAATTTAAATCTTAGCAGAAGGTGTAGTGCAGGGCATGTTTACCCATTTAGATTACACCAACATGCACAAGGTCATCGCTCACTAGTTAGGCAGGTAGCGGTAGATGGTTTGCCTCCAGAGAGATCCCCGGTTGAAAGAGGCAGTATAAGCAGTCTTAGCTCAGATGGAGACAGCACTGATTTGGGAACGGAGTCATGTATAAAAGGAAACAACAGGAGAAAAGCCAAGAAATTTGACTACACAAAGTGGCACACTTACAAAGGTGGGACATTTAGGAAACTGTACAATACTGAGAAAGACTATCCACTGAAGATGAAAAAGACAGCATCAAGTTCTGAACAAGCAGAGAGCCTGGGAAACTCAAATTAGCCAACAGAGAGACAATGGATCCGTGTCTCTGAGCTTTACTTCCGGTTCTGCTGTGAATGACCTTAAAGTGTCATATACCAGCTTTGAGAATAATAATGCAAAGGGGCCAGACATGGAAAGGGATGAATCAGCAACACAACATTTCGATTGCCGTATCCCATCAGAGAGGAAGAAACAGCGCACTGGGAATGATGTGAAAATGCCCAGTATTTCAGATCCAAGAACTGGACAGGCAAATGGAAATATGAGTCAATCACTTCTATCAACCTGTGCGACGCAGACTTCCATTACAGTTCCAGCACAAAAGCTCAACTTGCAAAATCTCCACCCGCAGGGTACCTTCATACAACAGCTCTCAAGTCCAAGGCAGTTGCTTGGTAATACACTTTGTCTGATCAGTGTAAGTGGGACATCTGGCCCGCCGTCTGGTTCTATCACCAGCTCTTCGGTCCCTGAAGCCAAGACCAGCTTTCCTCCAAAGTACCAGCTGAAGATCCCTTCCACAGATGGGAGTGTCGACTTCTTCTTCCGGATCCACGTTAACACACAACACTTGTTCAACCATTCCAGCTCTCGGGCAAAGCCGCCAAACTACAGTGCAGAGCCATCTTGAGAACAGTGTATTATCCTCAAACCAGAGTCAGGGGGCTTCAATAGTCACAAACTTTGACCAGAGTATTCAAGATGTATTGTGTACGACAACCTCAATGCCTATGTTATCGGTTTCCTGTTCAGGGCTGAATCACACAAACACTTCATCCAAAGTCCTGACACAACTTCAGTCTACCACGCCTACACTGCTTTCTCCTACGCTACATCCACCGGTGCAGAAGCAAGTGTCTTTGTTGCAGAGCAAACTGTGCAACCGGTGTGGTGGAAAGCCAGTCGACAGTTCCTGTATCGTCTGTAATGCATCACCCTCTTAAAGTTTTAACAACCTCAGAGAACGCTCAACCTGTCACATCAACAAACTCAACGTCAACAGTAAGTTATTGTTCTGAATCTGATCTACAAATCTATCCTTCACCAACAGTTCAAAACCATCCTGCCTCCCCTGTGAGTGAATCAGGAAAACATATCGGTCTTACAGCGGACGCTAAATCCTCAGTGTATGAGAATACGCTGAACAGCACTGCCTCTATAATGGCCACTGGATGTGACTTTCAAGGGTCCCCAGTCTAAAGGAAAGGTGATGGTACTAGATGGCTCAGCACAGGCTCAAAACACGTTTTATGTACGAACAGCTGACCTCCAGATCGTCATGCAGATCATATCTGATGAACAGTTGGCACTGATAGAGCCTCACATTGAAACAACAACTTCACTCACTTTAACAAACCATACATCACTTTCACAGGACTTATATAGCAATGATGTGACTAATGTGTGCATGGAACAGGAAACTGTAGACAATGGCGAGATGAGAAACAATAACACTTCCAATCGTTGTGAATCTGCCAGTTCAGTAAACAAAGCAGAAACTGTTCATAGTTTAAACTCTCAAAATGCCAAACATTATGCAAACGGCAGCCCTCAGTTTGTGTCATCTTGGTCACATCCACAGACAAAGTTTCACATCACAGCCTCAGTGGATTGTAATAAAAATACAGCTGGAGAGTTGTATGAACCCCAGAAGATACCTGAGAATCCCCAGGAGAGAAAACCTGCTGAGTTTGAGGTTATCGCAGAGTCACATCACAAACCAGTGGCTGGAGACGAGCCTCGTTCAGTGGACAAGAGCTATTCTAGAAGAGAAGATTACAAAGATCCCCAAAAGTGTTCTGTCCGTAACCCAGATTTGTTTAGCTCCCCTGCGGATCAAAATATTCACAGAGATAATGGAGCCAAATCACGTTCACACTAAGCCAGTGGAGCCTAATGAAACAGACCACCTCGTGTCAGTCATGTTATCGGAAAATGGTGAGAGGGTTGAAACAAAGACAACTACACAGCTCAGAACTTGTATTTGTGAGAAAAAGACCTCTACCACAGAATCACAGCAAATGCAAAACTCCAGTAAGCCCAACAAGCCATACTGTGGCAGCGCACATTTAGATACAAGGGAAATGAGAGCATGTGACACAGGTGAGCTCAGCTGCACGCACGGGACCCTATCGACTGGTCCAGGACAAACACCTACACAGTATGAACTCCAACAGGCCTTTGCTCTAGGCCCTGGTGACTTTGTGAATGACACTTGCAGTCAAATAAAGCCATCATGCCTAATGGCGAACAGGACATCTAACGTTCAGAGCATTCTTAAAGACAGCACCAAATGTGGAGATGTCCATACACGCCATGCCAATCCGGAAATATTTACAGGTGGGACCAAATAACTATTATATATCTCTGCAAGGTAATATTGTCATGCTGTTTACAGTGCAGTGCTTGTGAAAAAACAACCATAGACTCCAGCTAACAGGGAATCTTCTCAGAAGTTTAACATTCTGGAAGGTTTTCTCAAAATTATGAACAAACGTTCTTTAGATAACATTAATGGGTAACACTTTATAATACGCATCATTAGTCAACATTAGTTAATGTATTAACTAACATGAACTAACAATGAGCAATACATTTGTTACAGTATTTATTAATCTTTGTTAATGTTAGTTAATACAAATACAGCTGTTCATTGTTTGTTCATGTTAGTTCACAGTGCATTAACTAATGTTAACAAACACAACTATTGATTTTAATAACGTATTAGTAAATGTTGAAATTAATATTAACTAAGATTACTAAATTCTAAAGAAAGTGTGTTCATTCTTAGTTCATGTTAACTAAGGTAGTTAACTAAGGTTAACTAATGAACCTTATTGTAAAGTGTTACCCATTGATGCAATGTTCGTTCAATGTTATGGTATTTAATGTTCTCAAACAATATAGCATAGCACACCCTAACATTAGAACAAAACATTATCTGTGCGTCGTTTCTCTAAAATGTTTTAGTTGGATGTTCATCATAGATTTTTTAAATGTTACTTCTTGTTTCAGAAAGTTCAGAGAACATGGAGTTCAGAGTAATGTTCAAATACTGTTTGCAAAACAAAATGTTCCCTTAACGTTTGAATAACCAAATATTTTTTTTAACTGGATGTTTTGATAGATTCAGAGAACATTC
Organism: Phoxinus dragarum; assembly: GCA_033366665.1. Taxonomy (NCBI): domain Eukaryota; kingdom Metazoa; phylum Chordata; class Actinopteri; order Cypriniformes; family Leuciscidae; genus Phoxinus; species Phoxinus dragarum. Next base: position 73,180 of record JARPMJ010002742.1, read on the forward strand.
TCATTACTCATTACTTATGCAAAAGCATAGGGACCATTAGCAAAACATTCTTAGAACAAATTTCTGGGACATTATAAATCATAAACACTGATTTCAATGGGTGTCATAACATTTTCTCTTCACAAGGTGGCGACAAGAGATCAAAACTTCCCATCTCCCTGTGTTACTAGACAATGCTTTATGACAAGGCAGACTTCCTCTTATTTTATAACTATTTATCTCAAGCACTCCATGCAAGTGGCCTCAATGAAATACCTCTATGAACATAATTTGAGATTCCTATCTTACATGAAAGAATATTGTCCAATTACAGCAGCACAACAGTTCATTTGCATTATGAACATTATTTTGCATTAAGTCACGTGCTTTTGTCACATAAGAATATTACCAAAATCGTGCAATCCTGCAATATTTTGAGAAACGTTCAAGAATTGAAAGTGGACAAGTTCAGAAAAACCTTGCTATTAAAGTAGTAATGTAGTAAAAAAAAGATATCTATTTACAGAATTAAGAATGAAAACTTAAGAGAAGGATTCTTGCATGATAGAGCATTGATTTCACCAGTTTAGAGCTCACACATTTTAGTGGCCGAAGAAACAAGTGTTGTTTAATGTATTGATAAAGACACGCCAGAGACATCTCAGATTGGGATGCAACACTATTAGAATAATTATGTGGGGAAAAGGGTAAAGCTGTTGAACCATTCGGTCTTGCATACTCAAGTCGTGCAGCGATAGCAGTACACAAGCAGAATCTGTTTTGAATTCAGTAGGATCACCAAGATTTTAGTGTGAGAGGGTGAATCTAAGGTGAACATCATTAAGTTGTCATCACATTCTCTGCGGCTTTTTCCTGTCCTAACCTTTGAAATCCCACTTTGTAATTCCTTCACTGACCTGGTGTTACTCTTATTAGAGTCACTTGTTTGAGGGAAACATTTGATCCCTGCCTAAATAGCACACTTAAGAGATTCCCTTTCATTAGGTCACAGGTCACCTCCAATTAGTCATAGTAACAAATATGAAGAAGGTCAAGGGTCGATCAGAGAGGCTTAGAATAAACAAAACATACCGCCCTTCTAATAAGCGTCTTTGTAAAAACATTATTTTCTCAAAGCTAAAGAAAACTCTCCGAAAAAATCTATGGATGCTTCAATGTTTAAGTGAATTGTTGATAAAAAGTTGATCAACAGCAATCTCAATCATCTCGACTAGTCTTGACTGGAGTGGATTTGATTGGTCAGATGTGATCAGGGAATACACAGGGCGCTCTGTAGATGGTCCCCACCAGAGGTTGAAATGAGATTGTATGCCGGTCTTTATTCCAGACAGCTGACAAGAAACCTAAGAGCAAAGCGTAGCCTCCTTTTCTGAGCAATGCTGCGCAAGAGTTCAGCCAAACCAGTTCCACCCCAGAGAATCTGACCGATTGTTTTTCATCAGGACAATCAATTTTATATCTCCACCACCATAATATATAGTAGCATATGTTGGTCGGTGTGCCTTGATATACAATGTGAAACTGTCACGTTCTTTTTTTCTTCATTTGGCTGACATTTGGTTTGCAATGAGGCATAAATTCCAGGAGGCTGAATTACTGTATATATGCTTTCTGGCTGTAACATTTGTATTCAGAAAATCAGTCTTATGGTCAGTTTAAAAGAGATTTCTGTGACCAGTTTATTAGTTTTGGACAAAAAGTTTTTTCGTTAGCATAAAACCTTAAGCCTATAATTTTTTGGCAAAAGCAGCCTGGCACGTGTGCACCTTTTTTAATAAATGGTTATGTTTTAAACAACATATTAAAAGTAACCCTCCCATAACACTAGTCAAGTGAATTTGTCAATACTTGGAACTGCCTTTAAGAATTTACATACAATAACATTTTGATGAACCAAAAGAGCAAGCAGAAACCCAGCTTCAAGAACAGACTCTAATGTATGTAAGGGATAATGTACATCCAGCCGGATGTTATCTCAGAATAAACACCGACAGGGTGATCAGGATCAGGTCTTCATCAGCCTGAAGGGGTTTATTCTGAGATAACAACCCACTGGGTGTTCATTTTCCCGCTTATTACACGTAAATAATTAAACACGAAATATTAATCTTAGTTGAAATATTTTATTAGGAAACGCAAAGGTATTTAAATATTAGGTATTTAAACGCAAAGCTTCCGCGTAGACAAAAGTTTCTAGCGCAGCAAATTCAAACTAGACGGACATTTAAGACACTTATTACACAGAATTTCACTACATTTATCATTATGGAGATAAGAGATATTGATTTCAGATTAAACTGTTTTAAAACGTTTCTGTTTTGTATCTTATAATCCAACAGTGTACAAAACAAAAGTCACAAAATGGCCGCCGCTGTGTTTGTATGAAACAAGAGAGAGTCCATGATACTGGATGGCATAATTCAATAACTGTACACAAAAAATTGATTTGACTGAGTTTTAATATTTTATTAGCTTACTAAACGCAAACCTTCCACAAAGAAAACCCGTTCCTAGCATTGTTGACTTCAATAACCCGGATGAGCCTTTGTTTTCAGAGGTTGTTATCTGGGAATAATATACCGCTGGATGGCACGATTGACCAATCAGAATCAAGTATTCCACAGAGCCGTGTAAGAAGCAGCATTTATTAATTCTGTTATTGTTCTGCTCTCAGGTCCTGGGGAGGATGATACCCTCAAAAGCCTGAGGTTTCAGAGGGATCCTGGGATGGAGAGCAAAGAGTCGATCCCCAAAGAACCGGAGAGTGGAGGTGGAGGTGCAGAGAGACCGAGCACAGACATGGCTGACACCAACATCACACACACCTTCACATGCCAAGGCTGTGAAGACAATGGAGAACAGGACAAAAGAAAGGTAAGAGAAAAGAAAGAAATGACGTGACACACCAAACACTGAATGTGACATCTGGGTATATACAGTCAAACCAAAAATTATTCAGACACTTTGACCTGACCATGTTTTGCTGAAGTGTTTTTTCTTTTATTGCTAATGCAACCTTTACACCACAGACTGAACGAAATTAAGCATTGCTTGGTAATTGGTTAAATTGGTATTATCTAATTTAACAGCTGACAGATATTCAACATAATTCATGTGTGAGACAGTCAAACAGAAGGACGGACAAAACCAGTGAAATTTCAACCGATTTGATAACTCTGAGTTCTTGTCATATTTTATTACCATTTTCTAAACATCATATTGTATCTACCATTTATCTATAGCGAATAAACTGTGATAATGTGAGAAATGTTGAAGGTGTCTGAATACATTTTGGCTTGACTTTACTCTCTCTGTCTGATTGAGAGGAAATAACAGTCTATATTCATCATTCAAAAAGAGAAATGTTCATATCCAACCCGTAAACAAAGCAATGCTTTCTTACCATTTTGAATATGAATCATGTTGATCAGTTGGTCTTAACTTTCTTCATCCCAGACGTCATGTTGTTATGAAAATATTTGCATATTGTAATGCATAAGATGAAGATGTAAAATTAGAACAGCCTGTTGTGTGTGTCCTCATGAATTCATAATTTGCTCACTTTCATTACTTTTGCTAATCTTCTTGTGCACTGGTTCGCTAAAATGAACAGCCAATCAAGGTGATCTGTGTCACTGACCAATGGCGGATAAAACATCCTCAATTGGCCAAAAAAAACACTGAATACACCATTAGCCAGAATACACCACAAACACTGAGCTGACTGACACTCACTGATGACCCGATGATGGCCGATGGTTTGGTGTGTCCTGCAAAAAACATTCAAATCCACACACACAACCAGGTGTTGAGAATAGCACTGAGGGCAATGACATGATAACACATTTCACACTGTGGAAACTAAGTCCCTGGCATTGTGGATTGTGGTAAACCTCTGCAGATAATGGCAGTATATCTTTTCTTAAGATGATAATTTACTACTCCATATACCGGTAGTTACATATATTTTAGTGTTTTTGATGAATAACTAATAAGTCATTCATTATATTGAATTTATTATTTATGCTTTATAAGTCATAGCACTGCCTCACATCCACTGAACAGACAGTGTTAGAGAGCGGCCCACAGCATAAACCAGCCAGCCCTAAAGTACAAAAGTTAGTTTTTATCTTTTTTAAGTCTTAAAGAAAAGCACGCCATCTATGCATATATTCACTTGCACTGATTTTATATTTGGTAATTTGTTTTATAGGTGTAAATGCATAGTCTTTTTAATATTAGTATTGTATTATTTATTTTAGAATTTTGATATTGTTAGTATTTTGTTAATGTCACTTATTACAGTTTTTACCAACTGCTTACACACAAAATCTTTTCATGTCACACGATTTTTGAAACCTCTCACTCAAAATGCAAAACTACACAGCAAATCTCCAAAACCATAAGCTATTTCTCAGTCTTTGACTCAGTTTTCAATCGCATAAAACACTTTATTCAAAACACTACACACAATTCTCTTCCTAAAACACAAAAATCTAATGGGAAGTGACTTTCTTTCCTTTTCCAAACACAACCAATCAAAATGCTACACTTATTCGCCAGGCCACACACACACTCCTCACATGTGCAAACACTACAGTAATTGCCGATCACTAACCAATCACTGCTTTACTGTAGTATAGGCCTATAAATAGGTCAAAGGTCAGATTACCTGTTTTGAACAGAGACGCCACACACACAATTGTGTTTTTACTGTATTCTAAAGAATATTCTTTTGGTTTACATATATGTTTATGGTTGTGTTGTATGCTACTGTATACAACTGTAATGTTTGGCCTGATACATATGTTCTGTTTCTACATTGCATCGGTGTTTCCAGTGTAGATAATTCATAAGGTTTACTGTGTACTTGTCTCAGCAGATTACTGTCACTGTAGAACATTACATTGAAATGTAGATATAAGCTTATGAAAGACCAAAGAGCTTTAGATTCAGAACAACAGTGTTTGCATGATATATCCAAAAATGTATTATTGTGAAAGAAGTGTTTGCCATTTGATGCAAATGCTTCATTCTGACGTGTGTTTATGGCATTTTGAATGCAGTGTTACATTCTGAAGGAGATGTGAGGCAATTTGCATTTTGTGTGTGCCGTTTTGGGAATTGTGTGTAGAGTTTTGAAAAAAGGAGACATAGTTTTGAAAACGTGTGTAAGCAGTTGGAAAAAACTGTATTTTACTTTATTCCATGCTATCCACTTTCTGCTGTAAATGTTGAAATTTCTCACCTGTGAGACAAATAAAAGTTGATCTAATCTAATCTAATCTAATCTAATCTAATCTAATCTAATCTAATCTAATCTAAACACGTAGGCTGGATCCGAAATCACATACTTCCCTACTATATAGTAGGCGAAAAACATAAAACATAAAAAAAAGTATGTCTGAATTCACAGTACTCATAAAAGAGCAGGAGAAAAGTCCCCGGATGATCTACTACTTCTGCTGAGATTCTGAAGTGTGCATATGATGAACGCTTTACTATCCCATGAGGCCACGGGAGAGGATTTGTTAATGACAGTGAAGCTATGCAACTGACGCTGGTAGAATTTGATTTATTTATCAGTCATAACTTATGGAGAGAAATAGCGCAGGCAGTGGACAAAGATGAAACTTTCTAGAGCGCATGTGTCGAGCCTGCGTTCATGCACGCTATCAAATGGAGTATACTTTGAAATGCTATGACTGTGTCTGAAATCGAGTTGATACTTATTTTGAATATTATTTTATTTTGACCGCAACTGATTAGTGCAAAACAAATGAAATGCGCATGTGTGGCCTGCGTATACAAAGTAGGCACAGTTACAGAACGGTGCGTACTATTCAGGGGACGAAACTATGTGATGCGCATTTTGTGATACTGTGTATACTTTGGACTTTTCCAAGGTAATATGTAGTAATTTTATGTTTCTTTTGACAACAGGAAGAGGAACATCAGACATCCGCTCAAGTGTCCCTCAACATTTCAGAACCTCTTCAGCATGAACAATTCAGCGATTCAAACAATCCAGAAGCCTCTGTTTGCACAAACATATCTTCACAAACATGTCAACATGAAGGTCAAGGGGAATGTAACAACAACAACACCAGCATGGGTGAATACCTGGAGAACAGCGCTTCTCGAGAGACGAGCCCACAGGAGACATCCTCACTAAGTTCCAGTCAAACATCAGTGAATACAATGCAAAATGAATTCCTAAAGGAGACGCAGACAAGGGGTTCAACGAGCTATTGGATTTACTCAAAAGGCTCTCAGGTTCAGATGCACAAAACAAGTGGCACACCGGTATCAGCCAGCGTTTTGCAACATAACTGTGGCGCTTCGAAGATTGAGTCTGTCAGTACAAGCATTACTTCATCATCCAGTGCTGGGCCCAGTTATTGCAATGCTTCGAATCAAATGTCCAGTCAAGAACCGCAAATATGTCCCCCAGTCATACATAGCAACCCAACAGAGCCTAAACCGCTCTATTTATGCAATAATAGTTTCCTGGAAGATGAGGACAGTAACAGCAGTAGTGATGATGAGCAAAAGCTAGTCATTGAACTCGAGTAAAGTGTAAGTACACACAAACAAGACATCATCAACCCGTTCTCACTTCCAACGTGTCCAATACTGCCACTTGTCCAAGAAGTGGCAGGATTGGAAATTTGCATCAATCCTTACATCAGGACGGAAACTAATATTTTAGCGGCTTGCAATGAGAAACCATTGCTATTAGTAGGCTGACATGTAATGCATGGTCATTTTATCATGAAACTATATACTGGGGTACAATTTTATGTCACTCAATTCTGACTTTTGAAAAAAAAATTTTATTCTGTGGCGGAAACAAGTTTCCATAGTATGTTGTTGTAATAGTCAGAGATAAAATTTCAGATTAACAATAATAACAAAAATTGTCAATATTTCAAGCGAAACAGTTGCTCTGTACGAGGAACATACCCAAACTTGATCAAGACCCCTATCTGAACGCTGATGCTGCACACACTCAAAAACTACCGCCTGAAGAGACACAGCCTTGATGTCAAATACCATTTGGTTTTGGGACAGATTGCATCATGCTAAATTTCAGATTTATCTTTTAAATAAGATGTGAATGTGTTCAGAGAGGAGGAGGATTTTCAGCCATTAAAAACGTAAGTTTCAAATGACATATGGCCCAGTTGTGGCCCACAAACCGCATGGAATAACTGACAATAGCATGCATATCAGGGCCTAATCTGGGCCAACTGTGGCACATATGGTGGTCACATGATCACATGGGCTATAGGTCGTGGGTTTGATTCCCAAGGAAATTGAGAACTGATAGAACGCATACGTTGAATGCAGTAAAAATCACTTTGGATAAAAGCCAAATGCATAAATGTTTGTCATTTTTATGTTTTATATTTTGGAAAAGTGGTTAGGTTTATAGGGTAGATATGAGGATGCTCAAAATCTCTATAACATAAAAACCTTTTCAGATTTTCAACTGACTAAATGTTTAGAAGTAAATGCTCACTCAGTATATAATGCATCTTTCGTTGGAAATAAAGAACACATTTGTGGACCAATTTTAGCAAGCAAAATGATCAAGCTTTGTGATCATAAAAAAATGATGACTTTTTTCATCACTGTGGGAGTACATTGAAAGATGTCTCATTACAGCAACGAGCTGTTGGCTGTGTCAGTAAACAGATGCAAAAAAGACACTTTTGGCTCCTGTATATCTTGGACAAGCTGTAGTATTGGATGCCTTGAGATTGAGAATGATTTGCAAACACGCAAACACAACACAAATGTTGTTCTTACATCATGTTAGGGTTATTGAATTATTTTGCTGACAGATGAAACAAATTGTAATTATTGCATTCTGTCTGTACTTCCAGGTGTATATTATGAACCAGGTCAGATGGGCTATAGTGTGGAAGGCAGAGCATAAAGTGCATCTGATAATCGCAGGGCCGTTGTCCACAGTGTGCTGACCACTAAAGCATTCGGCACTAGATAACCACTAAGACCCCCAGTTTCCTTAACGCATGGAGCAAAGATAGCTAAATGTTTTCTCAAATATACACAGGCAATCCTCATTACTGTGTTCATACCAAGCGGAAACCTGTGGAAGTGACTTTAACTGCAGTTCATCGACTGGCCACTAGAGACTGGCTGCAAAAGATAGTCCATCCCATAGACCCCCCATGTTAAAATTCCCAACTTTACAGCAGATTTTTTTTTTTACAGCCTGGTGCAAAAAGTGGGTTTGGTCTACATAGCTAATTTTGCCGTTCATGACGACGGTGAGGGGTTGAACTCATCCGTGAAATTATATTAAGCCTTAAAGATCTGCATAATTAAGGGCGTGGCCACTTGAGTGACAGGTGGATTGAGCTGATGTCACTACTAGCCGTCTGCTGTGTGTTAGTCAGGTCACCTCAGCTAATCCGCCGCGCTGCACATTTTCGTTTATCCAGGAGTGACGCGCTACCAAGATGGCGACCAGTTTGGGCTTCAAAAGCACTCTTCTGAAACCTACGGGTGACGTCACGGACCCTATGTCCATGTTTTTTTACAGTCTATGGTTCAGACCCACAGATGCATCCAGGTGCACTTCATGTCAAAACTAAACACCCAGGCAGTTCCTGCATCCTCACGCTATACCGCCCATCAACACTGATTCATCCTGCGTCTCACAGCCCTAGGAGTTTCAGCTTTTACTCTGGGAAGGCACCTGGAGAAAGCACGCAGTGGGATGCACATGATCCTCTCTTCTCTTTATGCGACTCACCATGTCTGAATAAGCATAAAGCCTTGGCCCAAGAGTAAACTCTCACAACGGGGTTTCACAGAGATCAGTCATCGGTGATGGCAGCGAGTCAGACAGTGGGAAGCCAATGATAGTCTGACTAAAAACACTTTTATTCATCATCATAGACTTTAACCTTCCTGCTCTGTCATCAGTTCTCGCTGGCTGGCTGGATGCCACTTGCTGCCTTAGACAAAGACATTTAATGCACAACGGCTGTAATTATGATCCTTGTGTAACCATACATGTATATTCAGATGTTTTAAAATGTTTTTGAATTAAGCTACTGTTAAAAAAGCCACTGAACTTCTTTCATGCTGATATAACTGTACATTGTGTGCTTTTTGATGAGTTGTTTAGTTAAGTGTAAAATCCAAATTCTTTGTCTAAATTCTATTAAAGTCATATGGTATTGTATATATATATATACACGTCTTCACTGTACATTCTCAAAATTATGTTTTTAACATAAATCAAAATTATGATTACCCTGCAACACCTTAAAAAACACATTACACCACAAATCCTTTGAAAAAGTAAGTCTTTACTGGACAAGTTTTACTGTTTTTTTCAATCGCTTAAGCACATTTTTCTAAACATTCTGTAAACTTTTTTTCAATCCGATTTTATTTTTCTCAAAACAAGTTCAGATCTCTTAACAATTCATTTCTTGTTCACATCAGATTTGAATTTCTTATTGATTTAAGCAAATTTCATTTACAATTGTTTACAATTTGCGCAATGACTATGTGTTATTGAAAGACAGAGTATGTAAAAATGAACAAGCAACTGATCATTTTTGTACATGTAACACATTGCTGCAAATATAAATGTACTGTATAAATACAAATGTTAATTTTCTTTTTGTGTACTACAGTGTTGACTTTTCTCAGTCAATTTTTTACCTACTCTCTGAATCTGTTTACACTGACAAAACTGATATTTGTGTACAGTATAGAAAGCAGTTACAGTCAACAAAACACTATGGGGGGGAAAACATGAAATATATATAACAAATATTTCCACGTGAAAAAACAGCTGAGCAACTGTTACACTACTAAATAATGTAGTTAAGTCAGTATTATAGCTACTAGTTAAAGGCATATCAGTGTATCAGTGTATCAGTTACAGTAATACTGTAAGACATAAAATCTGTTGTAAATTCTTGCTCAAACTAAATTTGTAAAGATTTCATTATAAGACCACAGGAGAAGATCATGGAGCATTTTCTTTACCTGTTCTTCAAAGATATAGGGGATTATCACACTTCCGGGTTTCATGGGCGGGATTTTTCAACTTTGTGCATGTCCACTTCCGGCGCAGTTCAACAACGGCTGAAACGAAGGCTAGATGTCACTGCTCTGTTCCACTTTGTCAATCAAACAAACAAGGCCAACCTTATTTAAGTTTCCATGGATTCCCAACTGAACTGAGTCTAAGTAAGAAGTGGATTAAAGCGGTTCGCCGGGATGAAGGGCCAAACTTTAAAATAAAACAAGGTAGCACGTATGTTTGTATAAATATATAATGCAGAGGTGGGGATGCAGTATAAATAAACGTAGGGTCGTCCATCATGGGTTCGCCAGAGTGATGAGTGATTCACCGGAAGTGGCAGTGCACAAAGATCACTGAATGCGGAAGTACTACGTATCAGCGTGATAATCCCCTATTGTTCTTGAAAGAAGATGCATGCTGGGCTTTTATTGTCCATGACAAACGTTTTTCCTCTGTACAAATAAAAAAGTTATCAAAATGTTTCCCGTTCACACAGATCCGTGGAAACGACTAAAAACACTGTATTATGCAGGCCAGTCAATGTCACTGTGTAAAGAAAGACTATGCGTTTACATGGGTGTAAGGGTTTATAACGGTATCGCTTTCAAAACCAGTTTTCAAAAACTTGTTCTTTAAAACCTGCTTCAAAGTTTGCGTTCTCAGGCCGCCAAATCGCCGTTGTCATGTATGAATGGCCAAAACACATTAAAAGTTTTCTATTTTCAGTCAAAAACGGTGTTGTGTAAACAGCCCCTAAGTTAATAACTAATGATTTGGGATTTGTACATGATTACACGGTTTGAACATGATTTTTTCAAACGAAATTAATAAATTAAAAGCTTGATTTAACTACTACAATGATTTTCTTCTAGAGCTGCTGTGCAGCCAAAACAATCTTTGTTGCATTAATTTCCTATTACTATACTTATAAATGAAGGTGAGTTGACTTTGTATCTGGAGGTTTTGGTTTCATGAAGGGTGATCGGTGTAGTTTTTGAGGTTGGTTCTCTAACCATGATCAAAATGTCACCGTGAGGAAATCTTATCAATCCTATTAGCGGACACGAAGCTGTTTCCACTTCAGGCAGAAAGCTCAGTAGTCACGAGTCTCTCACTCTCTGGACTAATGTTCTCGATCATCATGATGAAGATGCTCTTTTGCTCCAGCTCCTCTCCACGGTTTTCATTTGCTCTTTAGTGAGAGAAAGCCTGGGCCAAGGGGTCATGAAGAGAGAGAACTCACAGACACTCGGACTTAAAATTCCTACATGAGAGAAACAAAGATTTACAGTAAAATGAGTCGCATGTGTAGCAGATACAAACTAACAGAGAATTGTCTATCTATCTATAGTTGAATAAACCTTTGGTTCTGTATCAACCAGGGTCTAGTAAGACTGTACCTCATGCTGGATCACTTACTTGGACTCGAGATCAGGATACTGGCAAGAAACGGGCAATGACATAAAATAAAAATTGCCTTTCATAACCACTAATGGGCTTACAGTATATGAGTTTGAGGTGATGCTGCATGACATCTGGGCTTGTTCCTGTTAATGGAGGAAGTGCTGGCAAACTGAGGTAAACCATTTCAAACACTGCACAGTATGGCTATCTGGTGATAATGCAGAGATATTTTTTTTAAATCAAAACAATTTTTCTCCAAATCTCTGGCCAAAAAGTTCACACACACATGACACACAGATTCGGACTCTGAAAGCAATGATTTAACTGATGCTCTTAATTAACTATTGGCCTGGAGAGTTTTTGACTTCTACGAGCAAATATTGAATAAGTTAAATGAGTGGAGGTAGATTACTCCATCTGCCTGAAATAGAGCTTGCTGGAAGCCATTGAAAAACAGAAAAGCAGAAAGTTATTTCAGAGTTCTGGAAATACACCACAAATAACTGAATGATTTGTATTTGCTAAAGTAAATCACTTTCATTCTGTGCAATATTTTTCATAGCGAGAACTTTTCCCCTCAGATAAATTCAGCTTGTGTATGTGTATGTGTGTGTGTGTGTGTGTGTGTGTGTGTGTGTGTGTGTGTGTGTGTGTGTGTGTGTGTGTGCGCGTGCGTGCGTGCGTGCGTGCGTGTGTGTTTTCTTTTTCATTCATCAGAAGTTTTTGTTTATCTTATCTAATATATTGTTAGGTTTTCATTTCCAGTCAGTTTTACTGAAACTACTGTTTATTTCTGACAAAACCCAGAACACCCAAAGACAGATATTGTTACACAGACATTGACTAACTATAAGTTACTTTGCAACTACATGTCAACTAACTCTCATTAGTGTATAGTGGACTGTTAGGTGAGGGTTTGGGTTAGTAGAATAAGTTGACATGTAGTTACAAAGTTACTTATAGTCAATATAATGTCTAAAGGGGACCATTGAAATAAAGTGTTACCTCAGATTGTTTTTCAAAAGATGAAGCAAGGAGCTCGAGTTCATGGAGTTCATGGAGTTTCTGACAATAGGCAGATATAATAAGCCATTAAACTATTTTACTAAGTTTCCCTTAAACTCATTTTTTTGGGGGAAAAACATATTCTTCATTAAATCTGTTGTGCTACAGATTAATAAATTAGCAATATCTATTTGTATTTTAAATAAAGTAAAAATATATATTTTTTAAAATTTGTGGTACAATAGTTAAGGCTGTTAATGTTGCTTATTTATTTATTTTTGTTTAATGCAATTCCATGATGGTAATTACTCTTATTTAGGAATTTAAATCTCAAAGTGTTTTTGAAGAAATTGATGATAATGACACAGGGTGCCTAATATGATATAACAACAGAACAATGGAACGTCTGTCACAAAAAATGTTGTTTTCATAAAGAACATGAGGCAGTGAGTTTGAAGATGAGAAAGCTTTGATTTATCCTCTCCACTGTCAGATAAAGAACATGTGTTTTTGTTTATTTCCTTGTTAAAGATAAATTCATCAGGTTATCACTGAGGAGTTAAAATAACGTCCAAAAAGCTGCCAAACCAAAACTCTCGGCGCGCAGATCCCCATGTGGCAGCGGAGGAATCATCCAGGGGAATTCCTGAGAGAAAAGCTTGTAGACGAATGAAATCTGAAGCACACTGGCAAGTTTATCACCAGCCGGTCCAAAACCACAGTCTTAGGTATTTCATGATGGAGGAGTGCGGAGAACTGGGCAGGCTGAACACAGTGTGTATCTCTGGAACTAATTCATCTAGATGTGCTTATAATCCTTACAATCCCAATTTAGTCAGAACTTGCAATGGGTCAATATATAAAAAAAAGGAATTTAAAATCAAAAAATCAAAAAGCACCTCTTTTTTGTGTTTATTACAGCTCAGACAAGATATACTTAAATGTTTATCACTTTAGGCACCGTTTTATGAAACTTCAAAGGGTTTCCTGTAAAATTACACCAAAATTCTCCATTTTGACAAAACTATGAGGAAATGGGCAGCTTTTCAATTTGGATAGGCAAATCCAGGCGGAGAATCCCCCAAAATGGTCCAGGATCTTAACAGGTTCACCTAATTCAGGTGCAACGTTTTAGATCGTATAATAAGAGTTTATAATTGTTACTTTTAAGTGTTTTATGCTTTCATACTTCTGAGCCTCTTTTGAAATTATTTTGCTAAATGATTTTTATAGCTTCAGTTGCTAAGAGCTTTCTAGCATTGTTGGTTTAACAAACAAACATTCCAGTATTTATTATAGTCATGTTTTAAAAACTTGTGGTATTAAGATCCGTCACAGTTAGTCTGAACCGGAAAGCATAGGTTTTAAACAGGATCCAAACACTGAAACCAGATACAGAGGGACTGTTTAATGGGTTTACAAGCGTGCTTGTAAACCAAACCAGCGAAGGTCAACTCTTGCCCTGCAGTGGATTTCATTGGTCAAGTCACCTGTTAAGAAACCTTCAGTTCTCAGAATCAGTTCAGAGTTCACACAAATCATTGATGGATCATATTGTGAGAAGCAGTAATGCTATCTATCAGTATAACGTAAGGTTAAGGTTAGGGGTCAGTAGGTGTCAGTGTTGTAGGCAGTCAGCGCTGTGACTGACATGACCAGTGAAATCTTTCGAATCGGTTGCAAGAAGGGTTTTGTGCTTAAATGGCTTGGGAAACAAACCCATGTTGCTATGAAGAGGGAGGCTGGTAATGTAAGTGTAAGTGAATTACCCTAATGTAGGTTTAAATGAATAAACACAGACATAAATTTCACTCAGTGAGTGAGATGTGGCTGTTATAAAGGCGCTTTCGCACCGAAGGAACCTTTTCCTAGAACCATTGGCGGAAATACCCGGGATTTTGGCGTGTATGTTCGCACCGCAGGAACGGGAGAACGATTTTAGTTCTAGGAACGACTTTTAGAGAAACTAATTTAGCTTCTTCTTCAGAGTCAGTCTAAACACTATAGGAACTACCAGTGACGTTAGTGGACGCTGATTGGTTGAACGCACACGAAACACCAGCACCCGCCATTTAAAAAAAAATCTGCGTAAACACACAGATTATAGCCGATATATTTACTCCACAAACTAACTCTACGACAGAGGTGTAAAGTCCAGGATCAGAAAGTAAAAGTCCTCCTCAGTATTTTGTTCCAATTACCTGTATTTGCTAATTAGCAGTTTTCCAGCCAGGAGACAGAACTAATCAGAACTGAGTTCATTGGTGGAATAAACATATGGCAGGACTTTAAGTTCCTATAACTAGCCGGTGCGAAAGCCCTATGGACCCCTTTTAACGACAGGAGAGAACACACCGTGAGAAAACGAGGTCTTTTCTCTGAGGCCCTGATTCCAACTGGTATTAAAATAAGTTTTCGGTGATCTGATCACATGTATCATAAAGGAGACTTGGCTGACCAATTGACCGTTCACAAAGACCCGCCCCCTTTAATTACTATCGCTTATGTCCGACAAGCCACGCCGCTCTCACACACACCATGTTCTCACGCAGTGAAAAACACACACAGAGCAGAGAGACACTGACAGACACAGACCAGCTTAATTTTGATATGAAACAAAGTCTTCAACTTTCAAATTTGGTAATTTTTTAAAGAAATTTAAACAATAAATAAACCCAGGGACTACGGATGAAATTTAGCTTGTAGCTAATTCTGGAATGGCTGAGTGCCATGCACTGTCCCTAAACAAATAATAAATAAATAGCGTTTTGTGTCTCTTTAATGTGTCTGACAGATCGCTGTAGAGCCTCAGTTAAAGCCGCTCGTGAACCGATCATCTCTTTCTTTAATTTATAGCATCAAATAAACATGAAAGAACATCAGAAGGAATGTTGTTTTAACCGCGGAAAGACGTCAGTACACTCCGCTTCTGAAGCTCAAATCCTCCAACGTTAATCTACTAACTCTCCTGACTGCTTTGTCAGACAAAAATGGTGGATTCGGTGGATTATGATTGGTCAAATCGCCTGTCAATCAAACTCCCTGCGAAGGGTGAATTGTGTCGAGATCCTTCCCTCCTTGTGGTCACAATAACCATGGCTCTGTTTTCAATAGAAATCCATGCGTTCGGTAGTTTTACCTGAAGGTAAAAAGTTTCCCATACAGATTTCTCTCATGTTCACGTTGGTCATGCGAATTTGCCCCGCCAACCAACAAACATCTGCTTAGTCACTTCTGTGTGAGCTGTGCTTCATATTTTGCTTACTGGCAATGGGCCTTTTTTGGCCTGTGAAATTTCTGCAAATTAGCACTAATGTGACACCTTTATTCTGTCATTCACACCCTACATTACTTTTGTGTTGAGCACAAATACACTTGAGTAGCACTCTTAATTTGAAAGTCCCTCTTAGAGTACTAGCTATAAGTAACTTTGCAACTACATGTCAATAGCAGTCATTGGAGTATTAGTAGACTGTCTGATTAATATCTGCTGAGACTTTATTTTGATGCTCCTCAACAGACGTTCTACTGACTAGTAACTTTGCAAGTAAAATGTCAACTTATTCTAAGCCGAACCCGAACCTAACAGTCTACTAATACTCTAATGAGAGTTAGTTGACATGTAGTTGCAAAGTTCTTTATAGTTAATTAGTCTAAAGTGGACTATTGAAAAAGTGTAACCTACACTTGAATGGAAAAGGTCAAGCACCCCCCCTTTTTTTAATAGACATGAAAATGCACATTCCGAACTTAAATGGTTGTAATTCAAGAATGCTTTGGAATATAGATGTAAGATTGGTCTTGTTTTTAAGAAGACATTTGGCAGATTTTTGTAGAAGTGAAATAAATTAAGAAAGTTAAACAGAGAAAAAGTTTATGAAAATGTACAACGTTACAAATTTAATTATTCATACTTTATATAAAATATATATTTTCAAAACCTGGTGGACTCTTAAACTGCAAAAAAAAATCAAAGGCAAAAATCTGAACAAGTTGTTTCAATTTTGATATCAAATTTGATATCTCTTGAAATGAGCTTTCAGTGAGATTTAGTTTGGGCGCAGTACCACACTTCTCCACTAGTGGACATTACTGCCCATATAAGGGCGCCTCAATTTGCATATGTTGTTTAAGTGATCTGACCCCATTATTATTACAATTTTCATACAATTTATGAAGTAGACATCCTATTCAGAAGTAGTGTTGGAAGTTTGGCAGATTTTGAAATGAATTCAACCTCTAAGAAACAAAAAGATCACGTATGTGCATTATAGCTCGCTGCCACATCACTAATGCTGAATTATTATTATTTTCTTAATATTTAAACCCTTTCCAGACCTTTTTTTCTAAAATAATTGAATGGATGCTATCTTTTGAACTCTTGGCATGAAAACAAACTGAGGTTTCTACCATTCTTTCATGATTTTTCATGTTCATCACTATTTCAAAATAAAGGTCTGAACACGCCTCAGGAGTATGAACATATTCTGGTTGCAAATTGGATAAATTACGGCTCCTCTGTAATTAATTTTGAAAATCAGTCACCAAATATGTAAACTAGAGATTGTAAGCTTTCAAATGATAGTTTGTCAGGATTAGTTTAGGTTTAGTATAGGATATTACTGTTTTAAATATGTAATGGCTGTGGTTGCAAGCAATATGCGAATAAAGAAGATAAGGGGGAAATTGCAATTTTGATTGTAATCAGTGTTTTTGTACCACGCTGCACATTTGAATCCCCCATTTTGGTGTGCTTCCTCATGACTTGTCCCATATCGATTACGCAAGTGAGTGGCACATAGTGGTCACATGCGTGTTTGCCTGGTTTCAGAAATCTGATCAGAAAACCTTTTGCACCACGTCGGGGCCTAAAGAGACCAGGTGGGATTTGTCTCAGTCAAAGTGCGGAAGGTCTTACTATGACGAAGCCATTCAGGAATTTCATTCCATTCCTTTAACACACGTCTTCTAATTGGATCAGTCATGGATTAACCCTCAGGCACAGAGAGGGGCCGCATACGTCACCTTGTTCACTTTTGAGTGGATTGACTACCTTGGCTATCATATTTATTCCTTGTAGATATAGTCAAAAAAATAGGCCCTGTTTTTGGGGAAGGACAAACCCTGGCTACTATAGTCACTCATCACTTCTGTGGGGAAATGAAGATACAAATCCAACAGATTTTACTATTTGTGGAGGAAAAAACTATTTTGCTTTGAGCAACAAAAAAAGTTAAATCAATTAAGCTACAAAAAGACAGACTGCGACACTTTATTTAGCAGATTTCAAGAAATTAGGTAAATAAGGATCAGAAAATGACTAACTGACATAGAGCAGGAACAGCTTACATCGCTGACAACGCTCAGTAACTCAGTCTGATGCAGTTCATATAATGTGTGGGAAAAACAATCCCATCAAACAATCAATTACATTGATTTACTTGTTCTGAAATGCAGGAGTTCAGATGGTCAAAGGTCGACTGCTTCAGGAGAAACATGGATGAACAGCTGTGAAGAAAGGTTAGTGAGAGTAAAACATGACTAAAGCTGTGATGAGTTATTAGCATGATGAAGACGTGGTCATGTGATACATTGTCTTCCTCACCTGTCCGGCTTTTGAAAAACAAGGGTATGGTTAAACCAGCTGTTGGGTACGATCCTCCTCAAGTCAAAGGAGAATGTTGATATTGAACAGAAAGAAAAAGGACTGGTATATTAATATAGTAGGCCAGCTTTTATTATGTAAATGATTTAATGACACATCTAATCTACTGACTTCCTCTTCATCCACATGTCGCTTTGATCCAATCTGGACTTTGCTTTATGATGACCCTGCTGTGATGAACCTGTGGGTCATGGCTAAGAGGGTAAAATTGCTCTCAGATGTCGCAGGGTTAAAAGGTAGACGAGAAATGATGAAGTGATAATCTAACATCTCCAGCATCTTCAGACAGGGTTTAGACTAGATTAATGTGGGAAATGAGCAGACCTGCAGGTTTAACATTTTTTTTTAATCTGAATGCATTTTTATGATTTAATGATTTATTAATGCATTAGTGTGCTGTATGGGTCTACATCATTAACCCTAGAATGCATTAACCAAAACAATCTACACAAATACATAAAGGGGGTCAAAATGATGCATAATGGAATGAATGGTTTTCTTTAAAAAAAAGAAAAAAATTAAGGAAACGTTTAATTAAATAATTAAAATAATTGATGATACATAAGTGTTTTGATATATCAAACATGTTTGTTTGTCCAATTTCCTTATACGCATTACAAAAGATGAAATGTATTGTTTTTAAAATGCCGTTATTAACCTTAAACTACTTTAGATCTACAGTAGAGTATATTCCAGTCTGAACTCTCCACATTTCTCATAGACCGTGTGAAAATGATCTTTTCAGACAGACAGAATATTTCACATAAGATTTCCATAATTCTAAGCATATCTTTTTGGGTAGAGTTTGCTCCTATTCCTCTGTAAAGCATGAATGTGTTTAGTCCCAGCCAACATTTCCATGTGGGTTTTTTTGATGGTCTGTCACTTTGGCCCTCAATGGGCAACCCAAATGGGGCCCAGAGAAATCTGTCCATCGGCTCCACATGGGCCCCAAAACCCACATGGAAATGTTGGCTGGGACTAAACACATTCATGCTTGGATATTAGCCCAGAGGGGTCAAGATGGGTCAATAGTGGGCTCTCAGTGGGGCCAATTTAGATGTTCATTATGGGCTTATATGGGTGCTAATAATGGGGCCATGGTGGGCTACACACAAAATCCTTCGCTGGGTACCTTATGGGGCCCATGGGTGACCACACTGGACCCACAAATGGCCCCATTATGTTTTTTTTTTTGTTTTTTTTGGGGGGGGGGGGGGGGGCAAAGTGGGTGAAAAGTAGGTCCCATTTATTAATTTAAAGATTCCAGTGGGTCACATAATGAGACACTATGAAAAATGTACTTTCAAACCCCTAAGAAAGCCGATGTTATGTGGTGATCTATATATTTTAAATTACATGATAAAATATCTCAACTGTAAAGAAAATGACTTCATCTTGGAATGAGTAAATCATGTTTTTATTTGTTTGTTTATTTGAACTTGAAGATAAAACCTCTCGAATGCATCAGGATAAAAAACTATTTTCCTGAGCCACACACTCCTCAGCTTAAAGAGTAAAGACAGATAAGACATAGAATTAGTCATATTCAGCATAAAGCATTTATTATAATGCAGTTTCAAGAAAATACATATTATTGACGAATATTTTTTTTCTCATATCCCTTTATGCATTCTAGGGTTAATTTTTCTTTCTTATAAAACATATTGTTTGCATAGCTTTTTCCTGTTTGTTTCCAGTTTTTTCCAGTTCCACCTGTTTCTTGTTCTGTTGATTATCCGTGTGTGTGTATGAGCCATCTGTATACTATTATATATTGTGTTAATATTTTGAATTAGATCTTACTTTAATATTTTGTTATGTTTTGTTTTGTTGTGTTTTTTTGTTTGTTTTTAAATATGTTTGTCACATGCACATTAGTTTTGACTTGTTATGTTTTGTCATCATGCCTTCCTCACTCATTTGTTGTCACGGACACTAATCACGTTTCAGCTGTTCACTCATCAGTCACCATCATTAACTCCTGTACCTGTATATATGTTCAGTTCTGGTTCAGTTCAGTGTCCGGTATCGTCAATGTTAAGTGTGTGTTGCGTTCTGTTCGCCTGTCTTTTGTATCTCTAGTAAATAAACCTTTGGATATTACGTCTTCCTCATCTGAGCTACCACCCGTGACAATGTCCATATCATTTTTTTTATTTTTAAGCACTTTTTTAGTAAACAAAATTAGAAGTTTTTCTTTGCATTAGATGATATAAAATATGTATTCTATTTAGTTTCATTTAAAAATAAGTTCATGTTATTTTTTTTGTATTCATTAATAAATGTTTTTAATATGGGGGGATGAGAATCAGCACCTCCAAATCCGAGGCCATGGTCCTCAGTCAGAAAAAGGTGGCTTGCCTACTTCAGGTTGCTGGAGAGTTCCTGCCTCAAGTGGAGGAGTTCAAGTATCTTGGGGTCTTGTTCACGAGTGAGGGGAAGGATGGAACGGGAGATTGACAGACGGATCGGTGCAGCTTCAGCAGTAATGCGGTCGATGTACCGGTCTGTCGTGGTGAAGAAAGAGCTGAGCCGCAAGGCGAAGCTCTCGATTTACCGGTCAATCTACGTTCCTACTCTCACCTATGGTCATGAGCTTTGGGTCATGACCGAAAGGACAAGATCCCGGATACAGGCGGCCGAAATGAGCTTTCTCCGCAGGGTGGCTGGGCGATCCCTTAGAGATAGGGTGAGGAGCTCGGTCACTCGGGAGGAGCTCAGAGTAGAGCCGCTGCTCCTCCACATCGAGAGGGGGTCAGCTGAGGTGGCTCGGGGCATCGGCTCCGGATGCCTCCTGGACGCCTTCCCGGGAAGGTGTTCTGGGCACGTCCCCACCGGGAGGAGACCCAGAGGAAGACCTAGGACACGCTGGAGAGACTGTCTCCCGGCTGGCCTGGGAACGCCTCGGTGTCCCCCCGGAAGAGCTGGAGGAAGTGTCTAGGGAAAGGGAAGTCTGGGGCATCTCTGCTTAGACTGCTGCCCCCGCGACCCGGCCCCGGATAAGCGGAAGAAGAATGGATGGATGGATGTTTTTAATATTTTATTTTCATTAATAAATGTTTAAAAAAAAATAATTCAACAATAATAACCCGGACTGCAGAGGTTTAAATGTAAACATATTTAATTTCATTTCTGAATATTGATAAATATTCTCCTCACAAAATGGTTTCACCAGTTATTTGTTTGAGCTTTGTATATTTTATACTCGGGTCATTAGCAACATTTTACTGTCAAAGTCTCTTGTGCATTTCTCATGAGGAGTGTGTGTGTTTATGTATGAGTGTGTGTGTGTGTGAGTGTCAGTGGGCTGATAATGGAGTTACTCCTCTTTCTCTAGCTGTCTGTGAAGGCCGGAGACAGCTCATGGTCTCTGAAGGCATCACTACAACGGCCAAAGGGTAACATAACCTCTTATTGGACGTTTTTATGAAGTTGCAGTGTTAGCAGATTTCAAATAAATTTGGTTTATGTGTGTGTCTCACTGAAGCCATGGTTCTTCTTATTGTCATCATAGCAATCTCAAAATGCAAGTGATCCATGAATAAGTGTAAATCTTTAACTTATTTTAGCACATGTTTTTAAAGGTAGAGCTACTGTTGATCCTGAGACAGCCCTGCTCAGGTTACAGGGATTAGTTCCCCTCCACAATGAGAATGTTTCATTATTTATTTCTACTAATGTCCTCCAAAATCTGTATTACTTTCATTGTTCCATTGAACATAAAAGGTGAACTTTTAGGTGAAATCCTTGCTCCTCTTTTCCATAATGAAAGTGAATAAGGACTGTCAAACTCTAAAATGACAACAAAAAAAGCATCAATAAAGTTACGTCACAAGCAATTACATGACATAAGAAGATTTTGCTAACAGTATCATTAGGTTATGAAAACATTATTTCTGAAATTTCACTGAATATTCAAAACCTCCTACATGTTTTAAAAACTTTATTTTTGTTTATACAAACGTTGAGGGAACATTCTATTTGATAATTTTTTCAGAAAAATAAAATTAGAAATTTAGTCACTGAATAATGTTAATTAGGAACATGCACTTACTATAGGGTTCGGGTCTGGTTTGGTTTAGGATTAGTTGCATGTAATTATGATTTACTGTTATTAATACATGCAACATGTGTAACAAGGACACTGTAAAATAACGTGTTGCCATAATTTTGTTCTGCTAACATGAAAACATTATTAATGACCAGATAACTTTGAACGGAAGAACGTTGCTAATAAAATTTTAGAAAACCTTGCCAGAACGTTCTAAGAATGTTCACTGTTAGCTGGGCAGTTCTGTATTCTCTTCTCTTCTCTTCTCTTCTCTTCTCTTCTCTTCTCTTCTCTTCTCTTCTCTTCTCTTCTCTTCTCTTCTCTTCTCTTCTCTTCTCTTCTCTTCCATTCCATTCCATTCCATTCCATTCTATTCTATGCCAGAACATTCTTAAGAATGTTCACTGTTAGCTGAGCAGTTCTGTATTCTGTTCTGTTCTATTGTTTTCTATTCTCTTCTCTTCTCTTCTCTTCTCTTCTCTTCTCTTCTCTTCTCTTCTATTCTATTCTATTCTATTCTATTCTATTCTATTCTATTCCATTCCATTCCATTCTATTCTATTCTATGCCAGAACATTCTAAGAATGTTCACTGTTAGCTGAGCAGTTCTGTATTCTGTTCTGTTCTATTGTATTCTATTGTATTCTATTCTATTCTATTCTATTCTATTCTATTCTATTCTATTCTATTCTATTCTATTCTATTCTATTCTATTCTATGCCAGAACGTTCTAAGAATGTTCACTGTTAGCTGGGCAGTTCTGTATTTTATTTTATTCTATTCCATTCTATTCTATTCTATTCTATTCTATTCTATGCTATTATATGCCAGAACGTTCTAAGAATGTTCACTGTTAGCTGGGCAGTTTTGTATTCCATTCTATTCTATTCTATTCTATTCTATTCTATTCTATGCCAGAACGTTCTAAGAATGTTCACTTTTAGCTGGGCAGTTTTGTATCCATTCTATTCTATTCTATTCTATTCTATTCTATTCTATTCTATTCTATTCTATTCTATTCTATTCTATTCTATTCTATTCTATGCCAGAAACGTTCTAAGAATGTTCACTGTTAGCTGGGCAGTTCTGTATTTTATTCTATTCCATTCTATTCTATTCTATTCTATTCTATTCTATTATATTATATTATATGCCAGAACGTTCTAAGAATGTTCACTGTTAGCTGGGCAGTTTTGTATTCCATTCCATTCTATTCTATTCTATTCTATTCTATTCTATTCTATTCTATTCTATTCTATTCTATTCTATTCTATTCTATTCTATTCTATTCTAGTCTAGTCTATTCTATTCTATTCTTTTCCAGAACGTTCTAAGAATGTTCACTGTTAGCTGGGCAGTTTTGTATTCCATTCTATTCTATTCTATTCTATGCCAGAACGTTCTAAGAATGTTCACTGTTAGCTGGGGCAGTTCTGTATTTTATTCTATTCTATTCTATTCTATTCTATTCTATTCTGTTCTGTTCTGTTCTGTTCTATTCTATTCTATTCTATTCCAATCTATTCTATTCTATTCTAATTATATTCTGTTCTGTTCTGTTCTGTTCTGTTCTATTCTATTCTATTCTGTTCTGTTCTGTTCTATTCTATTCTATTCCAATCTATTCTATTCTATTATATTATATTCTGTTCTGTTCTGTTCTATTCTATTCTATTCTATTCTATTCTATTCTATTCTATTCTGTTCTGTTCTGTTCTGTTCTGTTCTATTCTATTCTATTCCAATCTATTCTATTCTATTCTATTATATTCTGTTCTGTTCTGTTCTGTTCTGTTCTGTTCTATTATATTATATTATATTCCAATCTATTATATTCTATTGTATTCTATTCTATTCTGTTTTGTTCTGTTCTGTTCTATTCTATTCTATTCTATTCCAATCTATTCTATTTCTATTCTATTCTATTCTATTCTATTCTATTCTATTCTATTCTATTCTATGCCAGAACGTTTTAAGAATGTTCACTGTTAGCTGGGGCAGTTCTGTATTTTATTCCATTTCATTGTATTCTGTTCTATTCTATTCTATTCTATTCTATTCTATTCTATTCTATTTCTAATCTATTATATTATATTATATTGAATTATATTA